>JAQQZZ010072353.1:0-21399 GCA_030265115.1 Mopalia vespertina
CTGGCATCAATGTCATGGAGTGGCCCTCAAGGTCTCCCGACCTTAATCCCATAGAACATGTATGGGATGTGTTGGGCGGAAGACTCCGTCAAGTAAGGAACGCTCCACAGAATTTGCAGGAACTTGGTGGGTGCAAAATGGAATTTAATCATTAATTAAAACCACTTTTCTTGTATGTTCAACTTATCGACATCCAAAGGAGTGCGAAGTTTCTTTTTTGCCTGAGTTTATTATATATACGTGCAAGTGGTCAGTGACATTTTCTTCACATCAGATTCAATGACTAGTAAAGGTTATTTACTAACAAACTTCTTTTGTTCAGAGCTGGTGTATCAATTGAATTAACGATAGAAAGCACCTTATATGAAATGTATATATCACTTTTCTTAAATGCTGGGAATGTGCTTAGACATTATCACTCTCAGCTCCCTGTTCATCCTCAGCTTCTATGTACCGACCAGTGTCCAGAGTGTTTTCCCAATCTGCTGGTGAGCATCCACATGCGTCTGTGCAAGGGAAACCGTTATTTTGCAAGAGCAACATCGTGTGTCACACTTCTTGCATGTTTTGAAGGTTGCATCTGCAGCAGGGCTATTAGTGCTTGGTCCTTGGTTATCCACAAAACCTTTATTTTGTTTCCTTCTACTATCCCACCATGTACATTAGGGCTGGGAGTTTGAAATTGGGTATTCAGAGCAATCTTCCATATGTAACACTGCTCTGCAGATCTGGAGATTCACGACGCCTTGTGTTGGTGGTATGTCATGAGCTTCTGCCCCGTTTGACAACTTTCGGTACCTCACTGAGTCACCTCATTCACACTGGTTGCATTTGGCTCATCGTATTTGCAGCAGAGGCTCTTCACATTTGCAAATAAATCTGTTGAAATGTCAAGGCTCTCTCCAACATCAATCATGGCTGACACGAAAGCTGCATCTTTCTTCATGAACTTGAAGTATGTCTTTTTGCCTTTCCCACAGAAACTACTAGAGAATGCGTGCATACCAGCCAGAGCTTTGCACACCTCTATAGCTGGAATGTCAAAATGTTGCCATCGCGTCTGAGTAGCCTATCTGTTAATGATCAGTGGAAAGCCAACTTCATGCTGAAAATGGATAGCAATAACCAAATCCTTGTCTCTAATCTGTAAATTTAAGAGCGTTATTTGGTCAAATTAGCTAATACGGGCCACTCTTCCTAATATGACTATGCAAAATCCTCTTAATTTCCATCAGGTATTGTGTTATGAGTTGGAAAATGCAGATGTTAAAACTTTAACACGCTTTTCGAAACAACAACAAACAAACGAAATTCCCTCTTTGACTAGTCATAACACAATCGTTACATCAACAGAAAAAACAAAGCGATCTGTAATGACCTTCATGACTTCTTTTTAAAGATTAGTCTTGATTTAAAGTGACGTGTACATACTTGTCGTACTTTAAAAAAAAAAATTTATATAGAGCAGCACGTATCCTTTTTTATCTTTTTTATTGATGGAATAAAAGTATAAAGAAACTGTTATGTGTGTTAGCTTACTGCTGCACTTTCACGAGAGCGGACGTGTGTGTTAGGACTATGGTTAAACCACGAAGATACCGCAAGGTGGCGATGATGTCTAAGACCGGTTGACCACGGGGAAAGAAACGAGCATAGACAAAACGAAAAGGGGGAAAAGTCCAAAAAGTAGCCATGATGTCTACAACACAAAGCGCCGAGAAACGACCGAAACGTAGACCAGTACAACACAAAGCCCGCCGACGAGCTAACACAGCCCATGAAGAAGCAGCAGATTTTTTGATCGCTTGTTAGGGTATCAATAAAATCCCTTACCCGTACCACCTAACTGTACCGTCGTAGGGTTATAACTTGGGTTGCTTTCACGTCAATAAGGAATGAGACGTGCACACTCAGCTTGGGCTGTTGATCAATGGGAAATCTGGATTCAGATGTACTCCATGTGACCTGAGTGTTGCGTGCTCATCGCGGCAGTTTAAACTGGTTCAACTTGTAAGATCCGGTTTAGACCGAGGTCGGGGGATGTCGTTCGATCCTCTGCTATAAACAGACGGATATGACTGGTATTAGCTTCGTTCCGAACCGGACTACCGACCAGCCTGCTGCTTACCTACCCTCTAGCTGACCACTCACCTCACTGACTGCTGTTTGCTACCTCTCTACCTACCTGCCTACCTCGCTGTCTGCCTGATACCTGTTCTCTAGCTGACTACATCCCTTGCTGCCTGGAACCAATCTCTAGCTGACTCTATCCCCTTCGCTGGCTATCCGTCAACGCCTCTGACCATGCCAAAACAAGCCACGCCAACTACTGTGACGCTGTCAACCACCGTATAGAAAAATAACAAAAAACTGGAGAGGGACCTTATGCCTCCACCACCACAACTACCACAGCCAGCTTCACCACTGTCAGACCTCAAGCCCTCACCCCGACAAGTGATGCCAGCGTAAAAAGCTCACCGTGCACCCAGATGGTGGGACTACCTGACCCCTCTGTTATCATCATTGCAGAAGAAATAGCGGCGCCTGTGCGAATATCCCCGAGGCTATACTAAACATACGGGGCCCGCGACCGTGGGTTAGTGGTTAGCGTGTACACTTACTAATCCTACTCCCATTTACCGTTCACGGGATCGAGTCCGTCTGTCGACCATCAGGTATATGAGTAAGTCACATGATGTGGCTCCGACAATCGCGGGGTTTTTTTTTACGAGGTTTCCTCCCGGTTTTCCATCTAAATGAGGCAAGGAACAATGTGAAGTGGATAATTCGTCGTTATATATGTGAAATACCCTTGAATACGACGTTAATTCCCAATCAATCAAACAAACCAAACATATGTGTCTGACCCTTGATCTGATGACAACCCCGGGGTTTGTGCCCTTCCTACCTGAAGCCCTAGACCGTGTGGACGTAATCCATATGTGTTGCCTGTTCCAACGCCGAGATCGAGATGTCACTTCCCCTGCCGATGTCAATGTGTTTCTAAACCACTTCGCTGTCAAATGGGACGATGCTCATTTTGAGAAAGTCTTTACTGACTTTTTGGAGAAGAAAGAGGTCACCCTAGCCGATGTGTCACCCCATACGGAACCCACCCTCGTCACTGTGAACAATGACTTTGAGCAGTTTCTAAGCCAAGTTTAAATTAAAAAACGTAGCTTGTCGGTCTGACCTACCCACATTCAATTTTCTTTGTGACGCGATGTTCAGTACTAATAAACAATGTTCTTGTTTAAACTTTATCTGTTGTCCTGTGTTCTCCACCTTTCTGTTTCTACCGTCTGCGTTAGGCTGTCTGATGTACGGTCGATCAGCCTTACGCAGTCTTTTGTACTACCCTCGACGGAGAGACCTGGTGATCGACAAGGTAAGGAATGACAACCTGGTGGACTAACAATCTTAGTCTCAAACAACCTGTCGGTGTGGTTTGCATTGCGCTACTCAGGTTAGGGCTGTGGGCGGGTGCGCTCAGTCTGGAAATGGTCTGGCTTACCACCAGATAAAACAATGAACCCCTCGAGCGTGTCTTCGCGCATCAACCTCATTATTCTAACCTCTAGTGGCCGCCACTGACACCCATTTCAACGTCAACACTCACCACCAGCACTGACACCAACGTCGCCGACACCAATGTCACTGACAACGGCACACCGACATGAATACGCGGTTTTAACACCCGTTCAAAGCCCTTGTCGCTAGGGCGACGGGGAGTGGAAAGTAGTTCTTTACCCGAACTTTGATGCATTACGCTGCCAGGTTGATTCATCCCACTCCGGATCGGATCGAGTGGTGTTACGGGGAATGGCAACCGCTCTACGATGCCCACAGTGTAATTTGAGGAACACTTGCCTGATCTAAAGATGTTTGACCCAAGCGTCAAGACAGTCGTGGTCGTCGGCGATCTCATGGCCGAGTTTGACAAGCTTGTGACCGCGCTCTTTATCAAAGGAAGTCCTCATCGGAACGTGAGTGTCGTGTACATAGTACAAAACATTTTTACAAAGGAAAAGACCACCGCACGGTCAGCTTAAATGCACAGTATTTAGTGGTGTTTAAAAACCCCAGGACGCCTCTCGAATCAATCACATAGCCAAACAGATGCACCCTGGTCATATGTCCTTTGTGCGTGAAAGTTTTGAGGACGCTACGTAGGAACCCCACGGGTATTTACTGATTGACTTGAAGCAAACAACGCCCGATCATCTCCGTTAACGCACAAGTGTCGCGCCCAGAGACATCCAGTACGTACGTGTACATGAGTAAGGTATAAAATCCAACGTCAGACCCCCACATGTCTTATTCTTCAACGACCCCACAGTGTGGATGGACGGACAGCATGTCCGTCCGAGTGAAGAAACATTTACCGATGTTACATGTGTTGGCTACCGCCTCACCTGACGTCTCCCGCGCCCTGATCCGTGGTAGAGACAACCGTGACCTGACGTGTCTGTAGGCAAAAACGTTAAATGGGAACGTATCTCTCACGCACGTCAGAAGGTTCTATTGCAACCCTACAACACACACTTCCGCCTCTTGTCTAATAAAGCCGCCAGTTTCAAACGGAATATTTCGTCGTTCAACGTGGTGACTTTTTACTCAGTACTCTAGCGGCACCCCTCATAGCCTTGTGAGTTCGCTGTTGGTCGGGAAACGTTAAAGCACCCACGATCAAGCAGCAGGATGACATCGGTGAAAAGAAATGGCTTACGTGGAGCCTCGGTTATTTGTAGCGCTGCAACGCGCCGCAACCACCAAGTCGGACACGGAGAAAATTTAACAGAACCATCAGACGTTGCAGCGTTTTTTGGTCTTTCACAATCAACTACGTGGAAAGCCACTGGAGACCCCATTGGGTCCACAACTGGGGAATCTATCACCCTCAAACACCACCATGGGTATATCGATTGATAACACCCTCATCCTGTCCAGCTGGAACACTACTGTCAAAGACACCACAGACACCGACAACGTCACCGACATCACCATGGCCTTAAGCGCATCGTCAACACTGACACCGTCCCTGACCACAACAACAACGTAGTCAGCCGTCCCATCCCCATCAGCACTGTCACTGGCAGCCCGAACTGCGTACAACGCCTCGAAGACGAGGTTTTGAGCACTGTCCCCATCCATCTCCGTAAAAAAGCACACGCTTTGTTACAACGCATCAAGACGAGTCCCACCACCGGATGGAAGGATACGGGGGCCTTGGTCATTGACGGGCCCTTCATGCCCAAGATGCGCATGGTCGATCTCATCAACGACGCCCTTCGAGACCGACATCATGGGGCAACACCCTCAACGAGACCTGCACGAACTGACAGCAGAGGTATTCAAGCCGCCTGCACCACGTCACAATCACCCTCAGCATCACAGCGATCCACTGGGAGGCCAACAGAGACACCCACTGGGGGTCTCACGGGGCGACAGCGGCGTCCAGCTCTCTGTTGTCCCTATTTAAAGACCGATAGCCACCACAAGCCCTCTGTCGCGCGTGACAGCGTGTTGTGATGAGGTTTTTACGTGACCCTACCCAGCAACAGTTCCATGGGTGTGTTTCTCAACAATAAAAGACCCAACTCCCAAGATTATCCGGGTGATTGCAGAATGGGAATGCAGCTTAATGGATCTCCAGTATCCCCACAGTTGGTTCAACATCCAAAAAAACGAAGTGTACATCGACATCATCCAGCTCCACCATCGATCCAATGAATCCATGCACAGTCTTCCACTCCCTGCAGTGTACTATCCAACGCCCACGTCGCTGGACAAGGCCGTGGACGGGTTGCTGAAACACACGCATCTCTCCCAAATGCACGACGTAAAAGACGCCTTTGATGAATCGTGTCCAGTGTTTCAAATGACGTACCATAAGAAGGTTTAGTTTTCGTTAAATAAGCGACTGGAGCAGTTGTTGGGTATGGGTTTCTATAGCATGGTCACTGTACCGAGTCATGAACCGTACAAAGGGAGATAAACCGTCTTGGCAGATCAAGTGGCACCCACGAAACTGGCTACACTGTCTATGGCAGCAGGTCGACGTCAGCTTGAACGATAAGTTGGCGAGTGCCTCCACCAACATGGTAGTAACGAGGGTTCCATGGGTGGTATACATATAAAGTCGTCCTCCAAGACGTACAAATGCACGTCCGCAAAGTACAAAATCAGCCCACTCCTCAAATTCAACAACGTGAATGAAATGGATCACAACCGAAAAAAATCTGTGTGACCTAAAACATAACACACCAAAAAAAGAAGAGAAGAGAAAAAAAACGATGAACACCACACAAATCCAGCGGGTGTTAGACGAAGACTCCGGACATGGCGTGTTTCCCCGGAATCATAGACCACCCCACCTTCATCCCCCAGTCAGGTATATTTTAAATACGGACCCGTTTGATCCACCCGGTGAACATTGGGTGGCCTTGTTCTTTGATCGCGACGGTCAGGGCGAGTATTTCGAATCGTACGGATACCCCCCTCCGTCACCTGTCATCACACAGTCGTTGACAGAGGCGACACGACAGCCGTGTCCGGTCAATATTGTCTGTACTTCGGCTTGCACCGAGCTCGATGCGTGCCGATGTCGCAGATTGTGTCCCTGTTTGAAGGCCTGCCCCTGGTTAACGACGTCATGGTGTTCGATTTTATTGGTTGATGCCCCGTTTTGGACCACTGAACTGAACTTTGTAAAAAGAAAACAAATTGGTTTGATTGTTGCTGTTCTCTTTCGTATAGAGTGTTGACCTGGATGAAGAAGAAGAAGGTGTTGTTGTTGGTGGTGGAAGGTCGCTGGTAGTGGAAGTTCTCTGGTGGTGGTGGAAAGTCGCTGGTTGTTGTTGAAGGTCGCTAGTGGAGAGAGGTCGCTATGGTGGTGTAAGGTCGCTGGTGGTGGTGGAAGGCCACTGGTGCATGGTTGTGGAAGGCCGCTAGTAAAGATAGGTCGCTATGGTGGTGTAAGGTCGCTGGTGGTGGTAGAAGGTCGCTGGTGGTGGTGGTGACTTGTCATTTGTTAGATGTCTAAGTAGGTAGTGGAGATGCCATCGTCTAGGACTTTGCGCTTTCCGTAGAAATAGGTAAAGGATGCCTTTTGTTGGACGTACGAGCGCGTCTCGTTTTCTCGAGGGAAGAGTCGCAAGGCACTCTTTGTACTATGTCGCGGTACATCTCCATGGTCACGTTGGTACGACTCACACCTTTGCAGGAGAATTTATTACCCCCTGTCCCGGAGCAATAGCAGGTCTTCGAACAGAGCGATGACATTTCCTCACCGCTCCATTCTTTAAACAGCCCTGGTATTCGCTTGTCAAAGTCGTAGTGGTTACGTCGTGGGAGCCAGTTGTCACGCTCTGTCTCGTACGTAGGCTTCACGGTGCTCAGGTTTGACGAGGGATTCCCAATCGGGGTGGGATACGGTCATGCAGGCGGAATCGGTGACCATCTCACAGTACTCCCAGTCGTTTCCCATGAAGAACTTGTCCATGAAGTCGTAATAGAACTACAACATGCGTTGTTTGCCGTACTGGTAGACCATGCACTCGATTTGTAAGTAGATTGTATTTGATGGTTTTCTTGTTGGTGCTGACTTCGAAGGTCTCGTTGTGGATGACACATGTCTCTCGAAAATACGGTGAATTGATTCGTTTTTGGGCCGTCTTTGCATCACAGATATGGACATAGGTGTGCGTGTCAAGGTTGGTGATGTTGACCCCTCCAACAAACTCATTGATGAAACTATAAAGCTGTTAGGTAACTATTAAGGGAAAACCATCACAAGCATATCTTTGTCTTAGCGGGGTTGAGTCACATGATCGACAAACGGTTTGAAACACGTGCTGGGTCGGTACTGCATCACCTGGTAGATTTTTGTGACGACAAGACCGTGAATCAGGTACCTGTGAAAAAGAAGTGTCCGCAAGAGAATCTTCTTACCTCACATACTACCGATCAACATACGTCTGGGGGTTGTTAAAATGTAATTCTCCTCGGCATACGCCTTCATGTGGGGGCCGATGTCATCTCGAGAGACCGTGGTGTTTTTAAAGATGGGTGGACACTCGGCGAATGTGGGTTTAAGGTGGTCGGGTAAACGTAAGTCACACTTCACAAAGCCAAACAGGTCATTGTCACCGACAGCGTCCAAAACGAATTTCAAGCTGTGGCTTTTAATGATTTAGGTCATTGTCTATAAATAGATTCATGTATCTTTCAATGTAAACAAAGTAGCAATATGTTTTAGAAGCCCAGCCTTTGTCTACTGAACGTTCCAGTAGTTTGACCTAGTTATCAGTCACTTGTTTATTTGCAGGCATGTTTTTGTAAGAAAATAATCTAATCTGTTGTGGAATATTCTCTTGTTTTGAAATCTTTTGATTGGGTAAACTGAGGTTTTCCAGAGTGTTCTATGTGTTGTTTTTCTAAAGTTATATATGGAAACTTCCGATCTCTATATGTTAAATCGATTGGATGATTTTTAGTCAGTCACAAGCCAGTATAGAGATAAGTAAACTGATGAATTGGGACAGCATTTGAATTTCATTGAATCCTGAACCTAGCTTGGGATATCTCTGCGAGGAGATTAATAATACCGGATCACCACGCCAAGGTTTTGTTAATTATCTTATTGAAGATAAATTATTTTCGACGCCTGTCACTGTGAGGCGTCACAGGGTGATCGCCCTGATGTAGATATAATCGGACCAATTCCGTATTTTATGCCCTAGAACTGTGTATCTAAGGATTACTACACTGTAGACTTCGTAGAAGTTGTAGACTGTCATAACAGACCGGTTTATAAAGTCAACACACTTGGACTCAAGTATAAGGCAGGTTTATACGCTGATCCATTTTATGCTGTATGTAAATTACTTTATATAAGCCTAATATTGTCATTGTCTCTTACCTTAATTGTTTTTCTTAAAGTATTTCTGCCATTGAATACTATACTGTTATTGTTATTTTACAATAAAAATTGTAAATAAATAAAATCGCTGATCGTTTTCTTTCTGTTTGGTTTATACCGTAACACTCAATAAATGCTCAAGGAAGAACTGGTAGAGGGAGCTTACCATTGAGAAATCTACCCTTAAACAGTTGTGATGAAAAGTGCAGTTGAACTGTACAAACCTGCATGTTAATACCAACTTTGAGTCGCTTCCGGTGATGGATTTCACGGCCCGTCAATCACATCGTCATTTTTTTAAATTTCTTTTTAGCATAATTCGTTTTTTAGTTAATTTTTATTTCTTTATTTTAACAAAAAGAGAAAAAAAAATTACATAAGAATAAATTTCTAATAATTACAATATATAAATAAAAGTCTTATAAGAACAGTAGAAATGGAATAAAACTCAAAATAAAAAAATATAAGCTCATCACATATCTTCGCATCGCAACTTTGCATCGCAACTTCGCGCTTCGCATTGCAACTTCGCATCGCAACTTCGCTTCTTCTCATCGCAACTTCGCATCGTAACTTCTCATCGCAACTTCGCATCGCAACTTCGCTACATCGCATCGCAACTTCGCATCGCAACTTCGCTCCTTCGCATCGCAACTTCGCTTCATCACATCGCAACTTCGCATCGCAACTTCGCTCCTTCGCATCGCAACTTCGCTTCATCGCATCGCAACTTCGCATCGGAACTTCGCTGGGTGGAGTTTGTAAAAAACAGAGAGGCAGTTAATTGGCCCTTCTCGGCCATCATAGGCTCACACCGAAACGAAACGTACCTCCTGCGCAGGAGATTGGTGACAGCACTGTTTGTTTACTACGGAAGTCTAACTGAAACTGGTCATGCGCATTTCCTCCCTAATCCCAGTGGATTGCGCTAATCCTCTATCCTTTAGTTGGTGGATATTTCCTCAGTTGTGACAATTTGATTATGTTCTAGTCTAAAAAATTTAATAATAACAACATTATATTTCAAAATCATGTGTAATGTCAATTCTGGTCGATAGACCGCTCAATGTGTTTTCTTTTTTGGCGTAGCGGTAGAGGACACAGTAAGTCAGTGCATGGCGACCACGAATAACAGTTCGAGAAAATGCCCAACATTAGGCATAAGATGAACCACGCCCTTCTTTATTGATATACAGTATGACACTCTGAAAGTGATTATTCCTTTACGGAAATAATACCTCTCAATTCAAACAGTCCTCCTCATCTGTCAAGCTACACTGGATAAAGAATGATTTGGATTCTACTTTCTCTGCAGGTGCGTTACATGTACATTGTAACTGTGTTTTGCTTCTCTTTTGTTGATTGATTAGTGTTTTACGCCATGCTTAAGGGCTTTTCACTTATATGACGGTGGTGTATTCCAACAATAATTGACACCAGACAGTACAACAATTAAATGTAAGTAGTAATAACATGCCATTTTTAAATAAAATGAAAACCATAACAAAATTTATATTTTTTTTAAAGTAGGGTTGTAAGGTTCCAACAAAATATCAGTAAAAAATTACAAATTGACAACTAACGTGTCCAACAAGGTCCATAGATTACATTTACAACGCTGTTTTGTTCATACACAATTAAAGCTCAGAGTCTGTACACTTAAAAAATACAATCATCTTGATCTTCATGGCATCAGACAATTTCATGACACCCCCTCTTAAACACGGGTAACCCCCAGTACAAAAAGAACTGAATTAGGGGAAAAATAACCTCACTTTTTTATGTTGAAAATATGAAATAAAACCTTTTCAAATGTGTTCATTTAATAGGAAAACGATAGACTTTCTAACTTCATACATATGACAGGGTTGAACAGTCCATGAAGCATATTTAGGAAAACTAGGAGTATCGTTCCAATTTCCAATAAAATAGTAGATGCATCAAGAATGAACTGTCAAAATGAACAGCCGGCGTGCGCATGTCATCGATAGCGTATTCAGGTTTGATCATAGCCACCCCTGGCACTACAAATGGGCGAAATAACCAGTGTGGTCTGCATTTACACAATTTAAAAACACAATTAATTTTAAGAATATTAATTTAAACTGTGTACATTTTGTCAGCGTATGTCACAGAAAAAGAATAAAAATGCTTACCCAAAATTTTCACTTTATGATCTCACCATTGTCAGCAGGTTTCCAGCGGTTCAAAATAGCATATATACGCAAGCTTAAAAACCTTATTCACATAATCCCCCACTACAAATTGTATTTAATTGTAATATAAATAGAAAAAACAGCGTGACAATGAGGGTCTGGTAGACAGGACTGCTAATGTCTTGGAGTTCATCTATAAGAGACAAAATAATCTATTCGGCGATATGTTTAAGTGAATATGTTCAATTTATGATCTAATCACGTGACTAATTTTCAATCGATAACTTGAAAAGTACTTACTAATATGTAGGAAAATATAAAGACATGTTCATTTATGATCAGCATTCTAAATTTGCATAGTTTTATTATGTAAATGCGTTATGATGATGTCATACTTTTTAAATATTATAGACAACCCTTCTCATTAGCATATTTTTACCACAGCAAAAAAATGCCATGGCAAAAGTGATTTACCACGGCAATGCAACAGAATTTTTGGAAAAAGCATTGTTTTAAAATATGAAGCAAATGCAATATTCAAAATAAAATTTGTATGATAAAATGCAGGATTACAATATATAGGGATATGGAACAGCAAGATTAAACCTTGAATTGCCGATGAAATCAAGAACTCTCTCCCAGAGCGAGAGAACTTGCCAGATGCTAAACCGGTTGGCAAGCGAAGAAGACAATGTGTTGAGCGAAAAATTACTTGATTTCACTCTTTAATATTTCCATTGTACAGCTGCTTTCAGAAATAAAAAGACTTAGGTATATATAAACGACTATCTTTAATTCCGTAGAAAGTATTATTATAACTCAGAGAAAGTGCATTTGGGTCAAAAAACTATCTAGTGTTGGACTAGAAAAACCTTGTTTTCACAGATAAAAAAAATGGCAGCTGATTTAAGGAAGACAAGGCCATCGGGACTATTTTGGGTGTCTCAAACCGCTACGGCAGTTTTTCATCCACCCCCTTGTCAACCATGTAAATCCGTCAAAGACATGTTATGCTTGTCAAGTTTCATTCACAATTCAGATAAATTAATATTTCGATTATATTTTACACTGCAAAAATGGGAAAATCAAGCAAGTAGTATATTTTAATATTTTTAGTTTATTTTTGTCCAAGTCATTGGGGGCGTGAATGGATTCAATTACACTTGTTTTCCCTCCTAGCGGACATTGAATATCAATAGAGGAGAAGTTAATGCTCCTTGTTATATATATTCACATTTCGTGTATGTCAAATATTTATGTTTTTGCGGACCTTTAAAACAACCAAGAAAATCCTGAAGGAGGGAGACTCTAATGAGCTATCTATCGCCATAGTAATGCACATGCGCATTGACAACTGTCAAGCTCACCACGGCCAGCACTGATTGAGCCCTGACATAGATTAGACCCTTGCTGCTGATTAGACCCTTGCTGCATTAACATTTCCAGCCAGCACTAACACTGGACCCCTATACATTATTTTTGGGTGATCTATGAGCCAGCACTGATTGGACCCATATACAGTTTTTTAGGTGATTTATAACACGCAACATGGACTGGACCCCATTACGTTATTTTTTGGTGAACTATAAGAGTCAGCACTGAATGGATCCGTACATGCATTTTTTGTTTGATATATAACCAACCACCACTGAGTAGACACCTAAACTCTCTGTATATATAAACATTTCCAACCAGCACTGACTGGACCCCTATACGCTATTTTTATTTTAGGTGAAATATAACAGCCAGCACTGACTAATACCTTATACTCTCTGTATCATATTAATGTTTCCAGCCAGTACTGACTAGACCCATATGCTCTCTGTATATATTAACCTTTCCATTCCACACTGACTGGACCCCTTTACGTTATTTTTTGGTGATTTATGAACCAGCACTAACTGAGCTGCTATACGTTATTTTCTGGTAAACTATAAAAGCCAGCACTGACTGGACCCCTGTATACTGTTTTAAGTGATTTATAACACCCAACACTGACTAGACCCATGCTATTTAAGGTGACATATAACAGCCAGCACTGACTAGACCCCTGAACTCTCTGTATGTATTAGCGTTTTCAGCCAGCATTGACTGGACCCCAATACGTTATTCTTTGATAAACTATAAGAGCCAGCACTGATTGGACTGCTGTAGGCTTTTTAAGGTGATTTATAACACCCAACATTGACTGGACCGCTTTACATTATTTTTTGATGAACTATAACAACCAGTCCTGTCTGGACCCCTTTACGCTTTTTTTTGATTAACTATAACAACCAGTCCTGCCTGGAACCCTATGCGTTGTATTAGTTGAAATATAACAGCCAGTACTGACTGGACCCATACACGCTATTTACAGTTGAACTATAACAGCCAGCACTGACTGGACCTATGTGCGCTGTTTACAGGTGAAAGATAACAGCCAGCACTGACTAGACCCTATACTCTCTGTATTTAATAATGTTTCCAGGCGAGCACTGACTGGAACCCTATATGCTTTTTGTAGGTACGTTATTTTTTGTGATTCATAGCAAACCAACACCGACTGGACATCTATACTTTCTATGTACATTAACTCTTGAAACACTGACTGGACCCGTATACGCTTTTTTAGGTGAAATATAACAGCTAGCACTGACTAGACCCCTTTACTCTCTGTAGATATTAATAATTCCAGGTGTGGAGCAGTGACTGAACCCCTATATGCTTTTTGTATGTACGGTACATACACTTTCCAACGGTTGTGATGAACCATTCAAGTTTATATTAAAAATAAAGACCCAGATCTCCGATTGTCTGACATTTCTTTGCATATACAGAACTATATACAGGCATAGAGAGGACTAAAAGCATGTTGTATCCGATTCTCCCTTTTTCTGCTCGCTTGAGTAAATAACTGACTTTTAACGCTGTATTATTTGGTAAATTTTTGTAGCTTGGCAGAGCCTATAACAGACTTATAAAATCGTTTGAAGTTGTAGCACTTGTAATGTCTTGTACGAATGGCTGACGCAATGGATACACTTATGTGCCAGGCATTAAATCAAGAGCTAATTCCAGTAATACCAATTTGGATAGTTTTTTCATGGCTTGATTAACTTTTTACAGGTTGAAAGGGGGACATTAACATATAAATTAAAAGTCTTAACTAATAGTTTTGATATTTTGTTCATATATCTGTTTTATTGGGGGGTTCAGGCCATTTGCTCAGAAACCCTATTGAAATCCAAAGGATTATTATTATACATGTACACGTATTTCATCACTTAGGTCAAGTCACTTGTCAGCCTTTTGGAAGGTTCTAAAATTCTTTAAAATCCTACTTGTTGTAAGCAACGTAACTGATCAGATTGAAATTTTGTACACATATACTTCACACAATAGTGCTATGCAAATTGGTTGTCAAAGAGACCAATCAAAATGCTCCATTTTCAAAGTTACCAGAAACTAGCAAATAAAGTATGGTTTCATATGTAAAATAGTATGCCGAAGACAATGGGATCATATATAATTGTCTGCTCTTTCCCATAATGCATATTTAACAGCTTTAAATTGCAGGCCCTGCTATTCCAGGACAAGTTTTTCTCAATGTTTTTCTTTTGTTTTGCAGTTATTTTTCCCTCTGGCATCTGCTCAAGTGAATGTCACAGATTTTACAGAAACTTCGGTGACATTATCTTGGTCTGGTCTGGATTATCACAACTTCACGATTGAATATGGTACTGGGAATGCTTCCCACCTTTCTGTACATCTCACTGATTGGACATTCACCTTTGATAACCTGGAACCTGGTCAACTCTACCAATTTAAAGTACAAGGATACAACCAATCCGGTCATGTTGTATTTACTCCTGAGGCAATATTCCAACCAACAAGTAATTTGTCTTTTGAACATTTAATCAAACTACTCACCAATGACTCAAAAATACTGCTTTCTGTTGTGTATATTTATGGAATCAAAATATTTTAATTCAATCCCAATTGCAAATTTACATACAAAATCGAAGGGTGTCCCTCGCTGATTTATAGATGCACATACATGTATCTGTGTTGCTCCCCTCTGATCTATATGTTCACCTATCTGTGTCCCTCCCCACTGATCTATATGTTCACCTATCTGTGTCTCTCCCCTCTGATCTATATGTTCACCTATCTGTCCCTCCCCTCTGATCTATATGTTCACCAATCTGTGTCCCTCCCCTCTGATCTATATGTTCACCTATCTGTACCTCCCCTCTGATCTATATGTTCACCTATCTGTGTCCCTCCCCTATGATCTATATGTTCACCTATCTGTGTCCCTCCCCTCTGATATAAATGTTCACCTATCTGTGTCCCTCCCCTCTGATCTGTATGTTCACCTATCTGTGTCCCTCCCCGATGATCTATAATATGTTCACCTATCTGTGTCCCTCCCCTCTGATATATATGTTCTCCTATCTGTGTCTCTCCCCTTTGATCTATATATTCACCTATGTGTGTCCCTCTCCTCTGATCTATATGTTCACCTATCTGTGTCCCTCCCCTCTGATCTATATGTTCACCTATCTGTGCGACGTTAAACCTCAATCAAACAAACAAACACTTTAAAAATTACCACTTCTCACATATGCTCTAACTTCTTTATAAATACGGTTTAGGCATAGAAAATGCCACAAACAATTTATTTCGATTTATGCTATCATATGCTTTTTGAAAATCGCCAAAAGTAACATAAAGTTTTCCTTTGTTCTTACAGAACCTTATCCTGTGAGCATGGCATCTGTGTCATCAGCTAGTGTGACCTCCATTCATATCACCTGGGAGGATAAAGAGAATAAGAACGTGTCCTATGAGGTCGTGTATACAGATCTAACCACACATTCAGCATCAGTCAGTCTATTTTCAGACAGCACAAACATCAATGTGACTGATTTAAAAGAAGGTCATGAATATTCAGTTACTGTTTTTTCAGTGGCTAATGGTATTAGAAGCAATGGAACAAAGCCTATCATTGATAATACAGGTATGTCATTTCACAGAAATAAAACATGAATTTCCCACAACTGCATACTTTAAAGTTTGTTTCTTTAATATTCCCCAATGTATGCATCTAGTGACAATAGTAAACTTTGTTCTATATATGACCTAGCTTCATGTTGCCCTGGTGCTCTCGGAGCTAAAGGGGAACAGGAAGCCGATCTGTTTGTGGTGTCTGTATTGCGTCCTGTTATTGTCCTGTATTTGTCCCGTCTTGTCTTTGTTTGTTGCCAGTGGTGTCCTTCACCCATTGGGCTGGCACGTCGTCATATAAGTGAAATACCCTTGAGTACAACGTTAAGCCCCAATCTAACAAACAAAAACAAACAAATTTCTAAGGTAGGAATTACATTCTGATTTTGAGATTAAGAAAAGGTATGTTGTGCAATCTAAATGCAAGAGATGTTCACTGAATTAATGTTTATTTTATTTGTTTTAATCCTTTTTTTTGTAGGACATCAATGATATGGCTGCAATGGAGAGACCCGACTGGCAATCTGTTATGTCCTATGTTACGTCGATCTACAAACATTTTGAAATTGACAGCAAATCGTGACACCTGTTTGAATTGTCAGATCCTCTGCGTTTATCCGAGTGCAGTTTTCAATCAACTTCTGATCAACACAGCTTTCTATTTACCTGACTTTTGGACAAATTTAATTGTATCACTCTCGGGTTATCTAAAAACAGTTTGACAAAAAAAAAAGAAAGAAAAAAGAAAACCTCACAAAGTTCTTCAGTATTGTTAAAATCCACCTGTCTGAAGTATTATTAAATTCTATGTGCAATCTAACGCTTGAAATTTTAAACAAATTGTGCTACTTTCAAAGAATGTTTAAGGCTGATGTAAAAATGAAGCCAACGATTGTGTTATAGTAACGTTGATGAGTTCAGGTAAAGATGGATAAATTGCACTGCAGTAAAATAATGTCAAATATTTTCACACAGTATGGAATAAATTTTTACTACCACTGAATGCAATAATGTCTAGAATAAAGGGCACAGTGTAAGGAAAGTAGTGTCTAATGTTAATGGCACAGTGTAAGGAAAACAATGTTTAATGTAAATGGCACAGTGTAAGGAATATAGTGTCTAATGTTAATTACACAGTGTAAGGAATGTAGTGTCAACTTTTAATGGCACAGTGTAAAGAAAGTGGTTTCAAGTGTTAATGGCACAGCATAAGGAAAGCAATGTCTAATGTAAATGGCACAGGGTAAGGAAAGAACATATAGTGTCTAATGTAAATGGCACAGTGTAAGGAAAGAAGCGTCTAATACTAATGGCATGGTGGGAGGAAAGTAGTGTCTATGTAAAGGGCACAGTGTAAGGAAAACAATTTTAATGTGAAGGACACACCATGAATTCAAGAAGTGCATAGTGCAAGGAAAGAAAGGTTTTATGTAAATGGCACAGCACAAATTTAAGTAGTCTCTCTTGTTATTAACACAGTGTGACTTAAATAGTGTCTTATGTAAATTGCAGTAAGGAAAATAAAGTTTTGTGTAATTTGCACAACAGGAAAATAGTGTAATACAAATGGCACAGCATAAATTGAAGTATTGTCTTAGATTTGTATATGCTACAGTGTAAGTAAGAAAGTCATATGTTAAAGTTTCAGTGTGAAATCTAGAGGGTTGAAAGCAAATGGCACACCTTGAGGAAAAAGATGGTTTAATGTTTAACTTTGGAAAACGTGAAGCGAAGTGCTAGAGTGTTTGGTTGTATTTTGGAATAATCTGCTGTCCATAGAAAAGTTATGTCTGGGCTGCTTGTGTATATACACAACATCTATTATTAAGTAAATTGTCACTGTACAATAGGTCATTATGTAAGCATGTCCGTGATGAATTTAGGTTGGAAGTTTTTATTTCAGCTCTATTTCCTTTATACAATCCGGCCTTAAGTTTTCATCTTGTTAAAAGTTTCTATAGATTGATATTATGGAATGGTAGTTTCTATTGAATACTGTGACTGAATCTGTGTTTTAAAAGATTGGGGGGTGGGGGTGGCTGGCCCATCTATGTTTGATAACCAATGATGGCCAAAAAACACTTCAGGTTAAGATCACACCAATTATTCATTTGATCAAAAGGCTTGGGGCATGCAATGTGTGTCTACAAATCAGTTGGTAAAAAAAAAAAAAGGGGTTTATCTTGTGAACTAAAGCTGACTTATCACGTTTTGTTTAAAAAATTTAATAGCAAAAAAGTTTATCAGAATCAGTCTTGCTTACTCCATGCTAAAGTGAAAAGCTCAGTGTTTTATTTGCTTTTGTCAGTAGGAAACATTCTGTTATAAGTTTTATGACAAATTTATTTTCCATTTATCCTTTGCTGTTTTTAGCAAGACTTCAATGCCTGGGGCTTTTCTATTTTAATCTATTGCTGGGTTGATATTGGCTATGTTTTTCTAAGGTGACTATTTTTTACACGCATAGAAATTTATCTGATTTCTTTGACTTTTGAACACATTTCAAGCAGTTTTAAGCCACAAAACATTCAATGATTAATAGAATTAATATCTATAATACAAGCTAATTATTATATTTATATATCGTTAAAAAGTTGTAAAAAAATTGAAGCCCAAGCCAACTCCCTGTACAACTACATCTTAGTTTTGTGAGTGGTGTCTTTTGTCTAAATTGTTTAGACCTAACCTGTCCAAATTTTTCATACCAAATAAATATCCCCCACCCCTCCCGAGTGAACAAAATAGATTGTTTTAAACAATATATCATTGTGGATAATGGTTATCCAGAAATTGCTTTTTTATTTTCTCCTAATTTCTTATGAGGAAAGACCCTTTGGCCAAGGGAGGTAACTAGTGAACACATGATAAATACATTTTTTGAAGCGGCTTAGCTAGACAAATTATTGAAAAAAAAAAAATGAACTCATTCCAATTATATGTGCAAAAACTTCATCTTGAAAATAAAAATTTTGTGAAGGCTTGTTTATCAGAATATATTGATTCAAGTTCTTTGCTGTCATTTTATTTTTCAATAACCAGCAAGTTCTTTCTGTTATGCCATCACTATGGAAGAAAATGAAAAGTCCAATATAGCAAGCTTCAGATCAAATGGTTGTTAGCAGGGCTGTTAGCTAATGGAATCCATCAGCTCAGTATGAATGTAATAACCTTGAGCAGGTTGTTAAGCACCAGCAAGTCTCGGTGTGAAAAAGTCTATGGAATTCTGAAATCAACAGAGAAATTTCCTTTACATGGCATTGTTTATGTCTCGTTTCACGAAACGCGAAAGAAAATCCTTTGTTGAAACAAACATTTCCTCTATGTCTGCCTCAAATTCCAATGTATACTAATTATACATGTTATTATTGGTTCTAACTGGAATTGAACCAGTTCAGGTCAATAATAACGTTACAAAGAAAATGTTGTGGGACTTCTTAATAATTACCTAAATTTCATATGTTGTGCTTCTTACTCTACTTCGTGTAAAATTCTGCCAAATTTTGCCTTATCTTCCACTGGACAGACCTCTTGCCATTGTATCCAGTGTCACATAGATGCCTACATTTGTGCTTCAGTGTAAAACTTATCCTAACTATTAATTCAAGTAGTAAAAGTTATCAGAGGTTTGGGAATTACACAAATCAGTGTTGTGATTTATATGTGCCTGAGTGTGTTAAATCTGTTTAAACTGTATCCAGTGAATTTAATGTATCTGACAATATTAGCTCTAGAAATCATGTGTATTTATTTCTAGTTAAAGGTATATTTTCACAGTGAGATTTGTAGCAAAGATTTCAGGGGAATCTTCTTTACATTTGTACGATTTTGACTGGTTATCTTATACTTTTTTCTTAACCAATCAGCTGGCTGCAAATGAGGGCCATTGTGTGATTCCTAACTACAAATCATACAGTGAGAATACATGTTAAATTAGTGGTAGTACTTTATGAGCTCGGTAATGCCATCTTTACTTAGAGATTGAGGAACATTACTTTTCTATGTCCTCACAAATGTGTAGTCCGTGTAGCCTTACAACCAGTCTAATCTACCTAGTTCACATGGCCATTTTGTAATCCAGGTCAAATAAAACTGTACACACCCGGGGGAGGGCAGTGGGGGATAGTGTCTCCCCAAAATCTGAACTGGGTAATTAGCAATATCCAATAATACAGACTGTTTGTGTATGCCTATGTACAATGTGTGTCCATAAAAATGTGAAAGTTTAATTGACTAATCCCTGACAGAGTTTTGTGGGTTTTTCTCAACTGTGGTCACTAAATCTTTTTTGTTGTTTAAATCTAGCTTTATGGTTCACAATCTTCATTACTACATGTTTGATGTGGTTTTGTCAAATCCACTGCTACCAGGAGGAGAAATAACACAAAATGTGGGTGGATTTATCAGTTTGAAGTATTTGTTAAGTTAAACTGAGTAGCCCTGGGTATTGTTTATTTTGAAATGCTATGTTCAAATACATTCAAGCTTTTTATTTTGGGACCAAAGATTTATTCTTACTGTTTATCAGGCTATTTGATTTCCACAACCTTATCCCATTGTATGATTTCTGTAGCAGGTTTTGTATAAAAAGTTTTTATTGTTAAATTTTTATGTTGATGGAGTGATAGGATTCTTCACAATAACTGCACCATTAAAACACTGTACATATTAACTCCCATACTGGTTCAGTCCTGCAGCAGTTGTGTTTACGGCATTCTGATTGGCTAAAGTGATTGGATTAAACTTCATTTGAAGAAATTATTTGAAAATCAATGAATTTGTTGTCTTGAGTAATTTCTCTTTCAGTGTGTCTTCCTGTTGCTAAGGAGTCTAGAAAAGCTGATCGTTTTTAACTTGTTTTTTGTCCTGTTATGTCCGTGTTGCCAGTGGGGTCCTATTTAGTACGAGTGTAGTCATGCTATCATACTCTAACGACCAGGAAGGTTATTTGTCAGATAGAGCAAAATGCATCCTGTTTTGGTTCTATTAGTTAGGATTTTTGCAGTTGGAGTGATTAGCGAGTTGGACTACTGAAGCTCAAATGAAGTTCTACTTGGGGTATATAAGGGAGTTGCACAAAGTTTCCCACTGTATTTAAATCAGAGTAATTACCAGAAGTCTATGAAGCAGAAGTATGAAACCAGTAATAACCAGAAGTCTATGAAGCAGAAGTATGAAACCAGTAATAACCAGAAGTCTATGAAGCATGAAACCAGTAATAACCAGAAGTCTATGAAGCATGAAACCAGTAATAACCAGAAGTCTATGAAGCAGAAGTATGAAACCAGTAATAACCAGAAGTCTATGAAGCAGAAGTATGAAACCAGTAAT
>JAQQZZ010072364.1:0-21394 GCA_030265115.1 Mopalia vespertina
CCCCCCCCCCCCCCGCCCCCCCCCCCCCCCCCCCCCCCCCCCCCCCCCCCCCCCCACGGGACCCGGCATGGAAATAACATATCCATTTATGTAAAAACAAATTTGTCCAAAAAATACGGACGTTCATAATTCCGTTAGATGACTGTTCGTCATAAATAGATGGACGTCCCGTCATACTAAAATTTCTATGTTGCGCAACGTCATCTAACAGTCCGTTAAGTTAACAAACCTTTGAACAACCGCCCCCAATGCGGCATTATTTTGTGTTAGATTCGGTAGAATTGATTTCTTCAATAGCGTTGTATTTTCTGTATAGTCATACCAAGAACTTTAAATCCTCCAAAATTGCTCTGATATAAAATTTAAATTTTGGGGTCAAACTATGTAAATCAATGGCGTAGTAATGTAGACTCCCTGTCTATCCCTGCCCTATCAGAGTGACGGATATCACACTACGATTTTATACTACAAAGTACCGGTTTTTGTCGACATTGTTTACTTTCTTTTTCAGCTGCATGAATTGCAATCGATCTAAATTGATCAATCAAACTGACCGTCCGAATTGCCTCTACAGGTGTCTTCATTCTCCGAGCTTTCTATGCTACCGCGGCCTCTGGACCGTCGCCTATTGAGCCGTGATTTGTATGCTGCTGATTATGTGTTTACTAATGGTTTATTTCATCATGAAAATTCCACCCGAAAACTAAATGTCCAATTGGTTCTAACGATTTAACTTCAGGGGCAGCTGCTTAGGGCATAATTAGAGTTATCTCTTAATAAAGTATGGATATTTGAGCAGATCTCCATATAATTACCAATGGCTCAAATCCATTAAAAACTAAATGTGAATCATTTCAGTACATAATTTGTTCGCTAAAAGTATATGTATTTCTTACAATTTACCAATACTTCTCAATCAAATGGGTGCATATCTAAATCAGTGAGAGATTTCTACTTCATAAGAAACGTCTTAATAAATTAGTAGACATTACGTAAGGTTTGTTTCGAGATTTTGTTACCTCTTAACTCTTGGAACAAAAGCCCAGTCTGTGGTCTTCAACACGCAATTTTACAAAAAATGGAAAAAGCATTAATATTTTTTCCCAGTTCTCAGATAAATAAATTAATTAAAATGTCAAGGTCAAGGACAATAACATCATGGTTGAAGTATAAAATGAAGACCAAAGTCACATCTCCGAAGAACGATAAACAAGACAGGTTTAAGATTCAAAATATTTCGGTTTTATTAAACCATACTCAGTAGGCACTACTCAGTGGAAATCACAGTAAATAATGACGTGGTAGAGTCTCCAGATTTTATGCTCGGAGTTCAAAGCCAACCAATCATCAATACAAATCATTTCACCTCGTTCATTGCAATGTCTACATCAGATGTTGCATTGGGAATCTTGCTCGCTGGATAAGGATGTCTGACTGTAAAATACTATGAAATGTCAACTGTTTTATTGTGTTTGAAAACGAATATTCGTCAAGTACCAAAATAAAACGGATGTGCTTGTGGCATACTGCCCTCCATCTTCGCCAGCCAAGAGTTTTATTCCGAACTTCTCTACAACCCTGGTTGAATGCAGAGTTGTTTGTACATAATGCTAAGTAGCTCGGAATAAAACTATTGGCTGGGAGAGATGACTGTCCTAAGCCAGAAGCCCAGCACACGGGAGACTAATTTGAGACAAATAAAAACAGAACGCTACACCCAGTCATATTGGTCTAACGTATTCGGTTACTAACTATACAAGATAGTAATAATACAAACTGCTATCTTTAATGCTTATCACTGCAAACATTTTCCTGTGTTTAGTGCGAAAGGATTATTGGATAATGTAACTGTTTATTTCCACCATATTTTGTCGTCAACATAGAGTAAAAGCATAAGTAAAATTCACCCGACAGCAATTTTGCTGAATATACGGTGACAGTGAAACTTCTAACACATGATAAATGTTATATTGTTATCAGCACAGAAATACAAGCTTAGATGTTGACAGCTATTTCAAATTAATGTTTTCTATTGTCCAGATAACAAGCCGCTACAGTTTGTAGTGTACAGTAGGCCTTATGCACGTTAACACTGATGACATGTGTTGATAATTTAGTTCTAAGACAGAAAGATTTCGTTCTACTTTTGGAACACATGGTTGTAGATGGACTTCTGCATTTTCGGCAAATTGAAGTATAGTTTCATCTTTATTGTAACGTCGTTTTGTGCATGTATCTGGTCTGTATACTTTGGAAAACGCTTATTAAATAAATTGTGTTTTAAATGTTAACCCGATACTGTATCACACAATTCAATGTAATAAGGTTTCTAAAGTATAAAATCAAATTGAAACAAGTGTGTTTGTAATAAACAACCGATACTGTAGTGTACTAGTGTATCTAAAAATGTTTCTAACGTACAATCAAAATGAAGGAATCTTTGTTTTTCATTAAACAGCCAATATGGCATTGTACTATAGTGAATCTAATAATGCTTCTAAAGTAATATCAAATGTTTTAAAATACACTGCAGATAGTGTTGTGTACTAGTGAATATATTAAGACTTCTAAAGTACCATCAAAGTGAAACAAATGAGTTTTAACTGGATTATGTAGTGTACAAGTGCATACGGTTTCTGAAGTAAATCAACCTGAAACAAATGTGTTTTTAATAAACAGCTGATACTGTAGTGTACTGTAGTGAATCTAATAAGGTTTGTAAAGTATTATCGAAACGAAACAAGTGTGTTTGTAGTAAACAACCGATACTGTAGTGTACTATAGTGAATTTTATAACGTTTCTAAAGTACAATCGAAATGAAACAATTGATTTTAATAAACAGTGGATACTGTAATGCACTTGTGAATCTAATAAGGTTTCTTAAGTACTACCAACATGCAACAATGTGTTGTAAATAAACAGCCGATTATGTAGTGTTCGAGAAAATGTAATAAGGTTTTTAAAGTACAATCAAAATTAAACAAACTAGTTTTTTTTCAATAAACAGCCGATATTAATGAATCTAATGAATCTAATACGGTTTCTAAAGTACAATCAAAATGAAACAAATGTGTTTTAAATAAACATGCGATATTGTTGTGTACTAATCTAATATGGTTTCTAAAGTACAATCAGAACAACCAAATATTTTAAAATGAACAACAGATACTGTAGTGTACTAATCTAATAAGGTTTCTTAAGTACTATCAAAATGAAACCCACTTTTATATTGTAGTGTTCTATACTATAGTGAATCAAATAAGGTTTATTGAGTACAATCAAAATGAAGCAAATGTTTTTTGAACAAACAGCCGAT
Organism: Mopalia vespertina; assembly: GCA_030265115.1. Taxonomy (NCBI): domain Eukaryota; kingdom Metazoa; phylum Mollusca; class Polyplacophora; order Chitonida; family Mopaliidae; genus Mopalia; species Mopalia vespertina. The sequence continues at coordinate 3,318 of JAQQZZ010072364.1, forward strand.
ACTGTAGTGTACTAGTTTATATAATAAGAGTCCTAAAGTACTGTCAAAATGTTACATGCATGTTTTAAATAAAAAGCAGACACTGTAGTTTACTAGTGGATCTATTGAGGTTTCTAAAGTACTATCAAATTTAGACAAATGTGTTTTGAATAAACAGCTGATACCGTAGTGTATTCGTGAATCTATTAATGTTCGTAAAGTCCTGTCAAAATGAAAAAAAATCGCTTTACATAAACAGCCGATACTGTAGTATACCAGTAAATAGAATAAGGTTGCTACAGTACTATACAAATGAAGCGCATACACTGGAAACCCATACCAACCACAGATGCAGTGAAAATACAATGTTTGCCACAAAGGCATGCAATTCCGAACCGGCTAAAGTAAATAACTATTGAAAGAAAATTATGGCGCATATTTTGTCGCAGACTTTGACATTCATGTTAATTTTCCGCTTCGTGTAACATCTTGCTAAAAACAGCTTAACTGTATGATACCTGAATGCATCAAATGAGATATAATCAACAATAATACAAACAAGTACACGAGTAGTCCCCCTAAGATTACAAAAACTGACAAGCTATGATGAATAGAAATCACTGTTAAAATCATATACCTTGACACCACGCCTCATGAATCTGTATAGAATATACAACGAACTATAGAATTAGTAACACACCACGCACAGACATCCTAGCTTCCGTCTGTATATCAGGTGTCAAATCAAAATATCTATAAAGAAAGACCTAGGCTGTGAATTCAATATGTGATAAATGAGGTAATGTAACCGCCTGACTTGTTTGGTAAATTGCCTACAGTTTTCTTTCAGTGAAAAAAATATTTCTTTACGAGTTATAAGCACCGAAATCATTTATCTATGTTGTCAATAACTTAAGATCGTGTCCAAGAGTCATTATGGTTTAAAAGTATTTATGTTAACTTCGTTAAAATTTTACTTGAAATTGCATTAGAAACAGGTTCAATTTTACCTGTTCCTCAGACTCTCCAGTTAGTCTAATGAAGTTATGGATAAGACATTGGGCGTGTGGGGTGTGTGTGAGACGAGGGGGGGGATAATATATACAAAAGGTCGTGTCCAATAGTCATTTGGGTTGAAAACTATCGATTTAAACTTGAAACACAAACATATTAGGTTTTAGACGTTCTTTAGGCTTTTATGTCAGCCTTCCATAGTTCTGGATAAGGAGTTGGGTGTGTGGAGGCGTGTGTGTATGGGGGATCGGGGAGGGCTACTATATTCCATATGCCATTACTATGCTGAATAATGCTGAAATAAAAATGTTATTAGGCTTAAAATTAGTTCTCTGTTATTGGTCACGAATTGGTGTAGATGAAATTTATCATTCAGGTTATTTTCTAGGACTGAACATATGTATATTTTATTGAAAGTGCATCAATGATTTCTTAGTCAGGCAAACTTATTTACGTTACCTATTTTCAACGCAATACAAAAATGGCAAGTTATATAAAAGAGCTGTAAATCCGTGACAATTTACTCATAACACCAATCTATCAATTTAACTTCGGTTCCATTATATATTGTCCTGCGTGAGACATAGTTTGTGAAATGTCCGATTTCTTATTCGTTTGTTTCTCGCTGCTAGTTTTCTCATCGTTTCTTTTGTGAAAGAAACAGGGCTTGTCCGTCATGTTAGACAAAACATTAATTATTAGTTCTGGGTTAAGGCCAATGCAAACCATAACCCTAACCTTAAACCTCATACCGATACTTATACTAACCCTAATACTAACCATAAACCTAGCAGTAATACTAACCATAAACCTAGCACTAATACTAACCATAAACCTAGCACTAATACTAACCTTAAACCTAACACTAATATTGAGCCTAACCCTAATACTAACCTTAAACCTAACACTAACATTGAGCCTAAAACTAATACTAGCCATAAACCTAACACTAATACTAAGCCTAACCCATGTTAAATATTACCTTAATAATAACCTTAAACCTAACACTAGTAATATGCCTAAACCTAACTCTATACTTCTAACCCCTACCCTAAAACTAACGTTAAATCTAACATTAATATTGAGCCTAAAATTAATACTAACATTAAACCTAACCCTATTACTTACATTAAACCTAACCCTAATACTAACATTAAACCTAACCCTAATACTAACATTAAACCTAACCCTAATACTATCCTTAAACCTTACACTAATATTAAGCCTAAAACTAATACTAACCTTAAACCTAACCCTAAAACTAACCTTGAACCTAACATTAATACTAAGCCTAACCTTAAAGCTAACACTAATACTAACCCCAAACCTAACACTATAATACTAACCCTTACCTTCAAACTTACCTTAAACCTAACACTAACATTAAACCTAACCCTAATCCTTACCTTTAACTTAACACTAATACTAAGCCTAAGCTTAAACCTAACGCTAATACTAACCGAAAATCTAACACTAATACTAAGTCTAATAAAAGCCATGGATCTAACACTAAACTTAACAATAAACCTAACACTTAAACTAAACCTTAACCTCACCCTAAACTTGAAAATTAAAATGACGCCATACCTTACATGACGGATTAACCGACACAGGTCAGGCACTGGACGGCATATGCATGTGTCCAGAGCATAACGACTATCGTATAGATAGATCTCAGGCACTTAACGACATATGCGTGTGTCAAGAGCATAACGACTATCGTATAGATAGATCTCAGGCACTTGACCACATAGGCGTGTGTCAAGAGCATAACGACTATCGTATAGATAGATCTCAGGCACTTGACCACATAGGCGTGTGTCCAGAGCATAACGACTATCGTATAGATAGATCTCAGGCACTTGACGACATATGCATATGTCCAGAGCATAACGACTATCGTATAGATAGATTTCAGGCACCTGACGACATATGCGTGTGTCCAGAGCATAACGACTGTCGTATAGATAGATGATCAGTCGCAGGCAATACAGAACATTCTTTTATTTAAAGGTCATTTTAAAAAATTGCCGTATGACTGTGTTTTTGCCAGCGTGAATACCAAATGGAATCTGTCGTTAGTTATTTAGGAATTTACACTCGTCAATACCTTGCTTGATTAGCAAACTTTGTGAATAATTCGAACTAAAATAAATTGGGACACCAGTTAGTGTTGATGAGCTAAACATTTTCTAACACCTATAATCCTAAATGTTGCTTATTCACTAATCAGTGTAAATCCCTCATTATCCATAGTCACCCAAGTATGGTGTCCGTACACAGGATTAGGCAAATACAACTGGCGTGATACAATGGGGAATCTGTCATCGTTCAGAATTATATCTTGCTTAACAAGCCTCAAAGAAAGACGGGTGAATGTTGTCACATTATTTGGTGAATACAGCCATGTATCAATCCCATAACACGTGTTAAAGCCTTATACAGTAACTTCGGAAGTTGTTTACATTTGTGGGTTGTGATCGTATTTGTCAATATTTGACATCACTAAGTTTTGAAAGAGTCTCTATCCCTGACACAATGCTCGATCACTTACAGACGTTGTGGTAAGTCTTTTGCTAAGGTTGTTGAAGCTGTTCAAGTGGCTTTTCTGTCCCAATACCATCCACCTCCTCTTTAGAGACTGATTGAAAGCGAATTGTGCGTAAGAGGGTAGATGTATCAAAGGAACAATAACATATGCAAATAACGAAGTGTAGTCCATTGAAATGGCTACCCTCATGTCAACAAATCACTGAAAGAAGATACACGCTCTGCGGTGGGCACTAACTAGCAAACCAATGTTAGATTAGGCAGATTAAACAGCTTCTTTGTCGTAGTAAACATGAACAAAATACTGACACATACCAAACATTTTCATTGTACACTAGTACTTTTTTCATGGTCAGAGTTCTAAAGAAAGGTGGATTTCAATAAAGCGTTACAAACATTGCTTATAAATTCTGGAAACGTCCTTATTCAACAGAATGTTACACGAGTTACCGTTCCTGACCTTATTCAATTCCATAAAATAGCCGATATTATAACTACCACTGAGTTGTTTAACATAGTAAAGCACGTTAACCACTCTGCATAACGACAGCGAATTCATTATGGCTCAACGTTTCCGTTTATTCAAGAATGATAAAATTTTTTTTTTAGAATAAACTGACATGTTGAATCTAAATATATTCATAATCTTTACTTAAGTTACTGTACTGTTCTTAACTTATATAAATCATGTGAATAATCCATTCTTGATTGCTAGACAATTTTAATCAGATTTTCTTTTGCAGCGGTAAGCAAATTACGTTTATAATTAATTATGTGGGGTTGGTGAGCAAAAGTGGAGGTTCGCCCTGGTTTGCTAATATTGACTTTTCCTGCAGTACATGTCCATGTAATTCATTGCCGTCTAAATTGCCAATAAACACTTGTTAATGCAATACGATCTCGTTGTGTACAGATACGTGAAAAAGCGCTACGGTTTAGTCGTCAAACAAACCTGTTTTACTGGTTTGACGTCGCTGTATCAGGAATAGTACTTGTAACGGTCATATCAGATAGGTGGAAGTCATCAATGTGTTTTAGTGTCGCGCTTCAAACATCGGTGTTATTCAATACGCGAACAGATTATTCGCAGTCGCGATGTCTTAGTAAGATAAACCCCGCTTTTCACTGGTGGCGCCACCAGACGGGTTTAGTTTCATAGATAACCAGCCTGAAATCCTACATATATTCTTTTAGTATACAATATTGTCCAGCATTAACCGGCACAGCAAATTGTTTAAGACCGGTGTAAAATCTACTATCTCTATAGATAACAGACCAAAGGTTCAGGTGTAACAAACCGTCCTAATACCGAATAGGTTCGTCATTTTGTTCACCCAGAAATAATTTGCTTACATTGATCGTCGCTGTCGGCATGCACGAAGCATGTGTTACTAAGCACGAAGCATGTGTGCCCCTCGAAAAGTTGAAATATTTACGCATGCAACAACTGATCTGTCAGAAAAGTCCAAGAAACGAAGTACTCTAAGCCATCAGCTCATATTTCTAACACATATATGCGAAGCATTACACAAACCTATAGTAACCCAGTCCATGAAGGTATAAACAAATATGCGGAGCATTACACAAAACTAGTAACCCAGTCCATGAAGGTATAAACATATATGCCCAAACAAAGGCAACTAATAGTGGGAATCTTATGTTATAAAAGTCTAGTGTTTTGTCTGAGTTCATAAGCTGTTTCGGAGCAATGAAAGCTTACACAGTTTGAACATCACACACAGGCGCAATCGTAATCTCGCGACAGTTTCTATAGAGGACGAGACTAAGACAACTCTCGTACGTCATGCCAAGCCATCGCGCAATAATTTCCGCCAATATTTGGGGCGACCTATCAGCCACAGGTCAGCAAAAAAAGAAGTGCAAAATAAGATGGCCCGGGTGTATCGTAGAGTCTATGTCTCGACGTAAGAAGTAGAATCGATTATATTTTAGAATGACACAGGCGGGCAAAACAAATCTTCATTGTAGGTTAACAATAACCGGATTGAGATTACGTGACTAGAAACTTATAAACACGTAACATAAGCAGAATTGAATAAAATTTGCTTCATTCTCGATAATTATTTTTATTTAAAAATGTATTATCCCTAATTATTTTATTTTTTCAGTGCTTTAGTTTAGCTGTTTGGGTTGACCCTGTTATTGATGTTGTCTCGCAACATGCGTAGATTTTAATAGGTTGCCACAGATTTAAAAATAAAATAAAACAAATATATTACCTCCAAAGTGTATAATAGTCGACGACTTCGCATGGCCATCTTCGCTAACCAAGAGTTTTATTCCGAGCTACTCTATATTACAACCCTTGCCGGACCGAGCCGCTAAAACCGGAGTATACAGTCGCGCAAATTATTGGATGCTTGGGAATTGTACGCATCCAATCAGATGACGTATCACAATAAGACTCGACTAGTGAAAATTGAAGCGATTGTCAATAAGGAGTGTTGCAGGTAAGTTGTAAGCGCATATTTGATTCACTGGGTAGAAGTAATTGTAACAATTTTAACCGGAACCTCATCATTTTATTTTCCAGGGGGCGTGGCTGTAGAGTCTGGTTTCAGCGGCTCAGTCCCGCAAGGACTGGAATGACAAGGGCCGCGAAATCTGAAGACGGGAAGAGGCACTTAACCACAACTTCAACAACAACAACAAGGGTTGCAATGCAGAATAGCTCGGAATTAAACTAAGCTACGATGTTGTGGGGCCAGTGTCGTCCGTATATTTTCTAAACCCCAATCTGAATACCCATTAACTGTTGTATTGGATGCTTTATTTTGGTCTCACGATATTTCTAAACAATGCATTAAGAACATATTCAAGTAAACAGCTTAAACCACAGTCTACTTTTTATCCGCTAAGTTTTTGTTTTACTCTGAACATAACAAATTATATTATAAATCCAAACTGAGGATTGAATAACAATGATCTATCTGGCTAAACGATAACATCCATGTGGATTCTTTTCTATAAGCTGAAGAATCCACTTTTCTGGGATTCAACATTACATTAAAATCGTGACGCATATTTGTTAAACACTTCAATCTCTATTCAGCCATTTACTTCTTGTATTTTATTCTTATTTTCTCACTTGTTCGGAACAAAACAGCCTAACCTGTCTGCAGGTGTCCGCTAAACACGAATACTAGCACACACTATAGACATTTAGCTAGCATACTCCATGCGATAGATCTCACGTATATATATATATTTTTTACATTTTTTTTTTAAATTTTACCACAGACATATGTTTAGGTTGATACCAGTGCTGAATTCTTCATATACACGCCAAGCATGTACAGTAAACAACTACGATAGTGTGAAATGATTGATTTAATGTATGCAGTTAAGTATAACGGACTAACATAAAAAAGTACATCAAAACATTGAATCAATATTTACAGAAAAATGCCTTTCTTTGACATATGCCCATTAATTGCGCACAAGCTGCAATAATAACACCTAAAGTTTGAATTTGTTAACTATATTTAAAATCTAAAAGTGGAACACCAACTTATAGAGGGTTTGTAAAAACTAATATGTGGTGCAACTATAAAAAAACATTTTCTTTCTTGTCTGATTTTATTAGTGATGATTATAATATTTCTACGTATGTATTTATCAAGTGTAGCTGTTCATATATAGCCTAAGTAATTAAGCGCTGATCGTTTTTGAATAATATGTTTTTACTGTAGAGAAAGAAAATGTGACTTGCCTCTATTGTTTTTTTACTCTAGTATATCTGGGTTGTTGGGCCAGCGCTCTAACCGACTGAGCTGCAGAGGATAGTACATATAGATGAGCATTTTCCCGTCCTGGTCATCCTAAGAGATAATTTTGAAATCATACCCAGTGATAGAATAAAAAACCCAACTATTCTCCCTTCACCAGGATGAGAAACCTACCCGAAACACTGTGAGAAAAATGCTTACTGGATAAGAACACTTCAGGAGTTACGTTCATTGGGTTTTAAATTAGAAGCCATAACACCTTCTGTTTTCCAAGATGACGAACCTATAGTGCTCGTTATCGAAATGATCAAAGTCGTGTACCTGAAATATCTACACAGTTTTCACAAAGGCAATATTGCGTATAAGATATTTAAAGAAAACATAAAGTTCTTACTGGTTATGACCAAACTCTGACCAACTGCATAACTGGTATTATCTTTAGGTGACCAATGACCTCAATTTGTATTCCGTGTGGAGTTTGTTTGATTCTCATTCTATATTCGTGCGTATATCTGTGTGATTATCTGTAACAGTTTCTGTGTCAATAAAATAATATATGACATTTCTCAAGCTGTTTGTTCGTAGCAACTCGAGATTGCGGTCTATTCCGAAACTTGTCTGTGTTGTTAATGTAACAGTTTTCAGATCTGTGATTACGTGTTGAAATGTAAGAGTGAAACAAAGCAATCAACACAAATATAGCGTGGTACAAAAGGTTCCATCTTGATAGTATTTACAATATATTGTTTGAGGGATTCTTGTTAGCCTTTTGATTATTGCGCAAAGGGTTTTTACATTGAATTTGGTTTGAACCACAACATATCTGGAGACTGCTGATTTACCGACTAATACCAAACCTCGCAGTGGGTGGTCGAAGGATACGGCAAACCTTAACCTTAAGTTTTGTATTTCACTTGTATGTGCTGTGTCAAACTGTGTATCAGAAGGTAAGCGTGCACTAAATGAGTTGGCACGCATCTTGGGTGATGTATCCCATACAACTTTCTAAGATTATTTGATGCGAAAAAATGGCCAATACTAACTTATGCTTCGGAAATATGGGGTTTACAACAATACGATATTTTCGAATGTGTACAATACTTAGTATGCAAACAGTTCCTTCGTGCTGGCAAGAGCACTCCAAACCTAAAGGCAATTGGCAAATGCTGACAGCTTCAAATTATTTATAATACATTTATTAAGGTTATAGAGTATATATTGGTTAAAATAAATACCGTTATCCAAAGAAACTTTACGACATGATTTTAAATCTGCAATCGAGAGTAAAGGGTACATGGGAAAATGATATAAAAGAACTGCTATCTCAGGTGGGGTTTTTGTATAGTACAACCAGGGGTATGTGAAAGCAACATTTTTTGGTTAAAACAAAGGAACGATTACGAGACATGTATAAACAAAATTGGGTAGAAGCAATAAATAACAGCAGTAAGTACGACGTCTATTCATCGTATGATAAAAAAAAACATATGAATGTAGAAACCTACATAACCAGTACGACATTGTCAGAGTTTAGAAGGGAATGAACAAAATTGACAGTTGAAACAGCAGGCCACGCTGTTGACATCGACAGATTCCGTATCATCACCCGCGAATCCAGAAATTGTCCTATATGAAACAACAACCTTGTCAATCAATTTAATGTATTGTTTATATGCACAGAATACGAAACTTGCGTTTGGCACTGTTCCCAAGAACGCTGCGAAATAACGGAAATATCTACCGTTTCAATAACATCATGTCAAAGAATAGTGTATCTAGTCGTAAAGTCACTTCTGGTGTCTTACATAGGTTACTGAAACACATAGAATGTTTATTGCCAAGAACATATTGTCAGATGTACTTATTTTTTATTCAATGTTATTTTGGTCCTCTGTTAAGTTTGTCATTCGCAACCGTCTATCTGGATAGGAGAACACAGGAAAAAAGAAACTTAACCACATTAGATCGTTAATTTGTGATGTTTGGTGTTTGCTTTTATTCAGTTATTTGTATTTTTCTCCCCTTTTTATGTGTAATTAATGCCACAAAGTAACAAAATGTTACACATTATCGACTCTTTAATTAGCTGTTTGAAACTGTTTGAAAAATAGTTGAATAGAGTCTATTCACGTCGTTGTTGGGGTAAAAAGAAAAAATCGTTGTTACCTATGCGCATATACATTTGCCAGTGTCATATAAGATGTATAGAATACAGGATCCCTAACGTGTTTTTTCTTTCAGATGTGCATGAGAGAGTACACTACAGAGCCGGAAGCACAGTACACCTAAACATTTTGGAAACACACGCGACAAACGTACATGTATTAAGGGGACCAATACACACAAATAAATCACGCACACATGCTGTGGAAAGCTAAAGCTGGCCCGATATACAACAAACGACATTTGAATGTCGGGAAGCCAGTTATTCCGTAATCTTATTTAGGGGAATCCATTTTTAGGCATTTGAATGTCAGTGAGTCGGTTCTTCTGCATTCGAATGTCGCTGAACCCGTTATTAGACATTTGAATGTCATGAGGTCCGCTATTAACCATTTGAATTTCATGAGGTCAGTTATTAGTTATTTGAATGTCATGAGATCCGTTATTAGATATTTGAATGTCAGGGATTCCGTTATTAGACATGATAATGGCTGAGGGTCCGTTATTAGACATTTGAATGTGGTATATCGAAGAGCGCCTTCTTCGGCATTCGAGTGTCGCTGAGTCTGTAGTTAATTCGGCATTTGAATGTCGGAGAGGTCTTTGTTCGACATTTTTTTGTTATTGTTTGTATAAATGTCTGTTCTATTTTTGTTTTCGGCTATGTGGAAGCGCGCTGTATGGCATTCGAATGTCGGGGAACCCGTTATTAGACATTTGAATGTCATGAGGTCCGTTATTAGACATTTGAATATCATGAGGTCCGTTATTAGACCTTTGAATGTGATGAGGTCCGTTATTAGACATTTGAATGTCATGAAATCCGTTATTTGACATTTGAATGCCAGGGAGTCCGATATTAGACATTATAATGCCTGGATGTCCGTTTTTAGACATTTGAATGTCATGAGGTCCGTTATTAGACATTTGAATGTCATGAGGTCCGTTATTAGACATTTGAATGTCACGAGGTCCTTTATTAGACATTTGAATGTCAGAGAATCCGTTATTAGACATTATAATGTCTGGAGGCCCGTTATTAGACATTTGAATGTCAGGGCGACAGTTATTAGACATAATAATGTCTGGAGATCCGTTATTAGACATTTTAATGTGGTATATCGAGAACCGCATTCTTCGGCATTCGAGTGTCGTCGAGTGTGTTGTTCGGCATTTGAATGTCGGGGAGCCCGTTCTTCGGTATTCGAATGTGAGAGAGGTCTTTGTTTGACATTTTTTATTATTGTTTGTATAAATGTCTGTTTTGTTTTTGTTTTAGCTACTTTTGTGGCTACTCTACTTAAACCCGAATGTGTTATCCTTAACTCTTCTAGTGAGAAACATCGTCTTTTTGTCACATTCACAACACAATTTGTTTGTTGCTTTGATTGGGGTTTAACGTCGTACTCAATGGTACTAAGGCGTATCTGATAACGGATTGTCAAGTTCACACTGGTCCTTGCTTAAATACGGTGGAAACCGGGAAAACCTGGTAATAATGATAACCATCCCCACGATTACCGGAGTCACATCGTATGACTCACTCATAAACTGTTGGCCGACCGTCGGACTCGATACCGTGCATGGACGACACATGGAAGTAGGATTAATAAGCAGAGACGTTAACCACTAAGCCACGACCGCGGGCTTTAGAACATGAATTAATCTCCAAAACAATGCAAAACCAAATTATATGCCACAAATGAACTATTTGTAATCTAGAGAATGAACTTCGAATATTTAACTTTAAATAGAATGAATATGTGACAAAATTCTAGACTTTGGTCGCATCGGATCCAGAAAGACCTTCTATCAACATGCATGGGATTCTATTAAATTAGGGTATCATTTAGCTCTTTAAGAATTATAGGAATTCATGTTAAAGATAAACTGAGTTGAATTTAGGCGGTATTAAAATTAGTCGGACACAAAAGTATATATTATACAAATTTTACTATTTAGAATTGTCCCGATGCGTTGATTATACTGTAGCGCTATTATGTGGGGGTAATATCTTCAAAAGCAAACTTACTGCTATTGTAAGTTTGAAAAATATGTCATTTCGTATAATTAGTTCATCATATCAAAACAATTATACTGCCGATATAATATCATTCTCTTTTGGGAATAGTCAGAATTTGCCCCTATTACGTTTCTGTTTTAAAGTGCAAATTTGAAAAAGGTTTATCAACTATACTACCAAGGTGTTTTAAAATAAATGTAAACATATATTCACTTGACACAGGAATAAACATCTGCACTTATTCAAATCTTAGTGTCCCTACGCGGGTATCTTCAATCTGGAGTTCTTTGTGGCAACTATCAAACTGTGTTGACAAATTATGGCTATCTATATATTTGTTGCGTTTATTCATATATTTATTATATGACTTAATGACTTGACCTATAATCTATCTTATGTCCAGTATACACCTCGTGAAAGAGCCGTAACAGTACAATGTTTTCCTGATAATGTTTCATTCGGGTATTGGTAAAGACTCCACTTCTCGTTTTACTTATATGCGATGTATCGGTTCAGATCCGATGATCATTTTCAAGAGTAATAATATACGAATTTGTTGTCCATACGAATATCTTGATGGAAATTAAGTTATGGAAGTTTTACACATTATGAACGGACTTTTATGACCGACAGGAAGATTGTAAAATCACAGTTGCAGCTCATTGATAACCTACTCCAGCAGTAATCATAGTATTCAAATTACAATGTACGAAATGTGTTTTTTAAATCTATTTTGCTTTGATTCAAACACTTGATTATTTACGTAAGAAATGTTTATTGTAGAGAAAGAAAATTTTGTCTGCCTCCATCGAGATTCGAACTCTGGTAAATGGCTAGCAGAGCCAGCGCTCAAACCAACTGAGCTATACAAAAGCTAACGGCCAAACTACACCGAATGTTCATCCAAGTGAAGATATCATAAAAATACATTCAAATTTACTCAATAAACAAAGAGATAAAAAAAAACTATAATTAACAAGTGGTTTAATTTACAGAAAAGTCGCAATTCTATAACGTCAGGTGTTTACTGATTTAATTAAATTTACAACTCTAATGATAGATTGCCTGTCATCGTCCCTCCCATCCATTGTTTTCTTCTCAACTGTTTCAACGGCTTTTATAAATATTGTATAATGCTAACCGACTGTGGTATCGAGCAGTTATTGTAGTTTGTTATACCAAGGGACAAGTCACCAGTGGAAAATTAATATATTTTGAAAATAAACAGATCTAAGATTACAACTGTCTGTTGCGTAATGCCATTCAAAAACAGGTTAATATTTCACAGGTCGTTAAGGGTTAGACGTTCTTCAGAAATACAGATGATAAACCATGTTGTAGCTTTCTATACACAGACAAAATGTGTTGAAGTACAACTGACTTTGGATCGGGTTTAATGTCGGGTTGGCTTAGAAGGCAGATGCAATGGGTAGTCTAGTGTTGGGGTCGAAGGGTAGAGGTAGTGCCACGGGTGTAAGTCACGGATCGTACACCCTGTGTTCTATTCACACCTAGATACAGATCAGCTTACGCGTAAGCCATAAATAACTCAACCCATCGCAGCCGTCTAGAAATTGGAGTGGTGTTTAGTTGTGTCCTGTGTAGTTGTGTGTATGTTAATTTGCGCCTTGAAGCGTGTACACATAAAACTAGTAGTTTCGTCAGTTAGTTTATGGTAGGTAAAACATTCTTCAATCTGTAACCTTTAATATTAAATCAATCAGATGACAAATATTATTTTATAATATGGCTCGCCTTTTGCTCAAAAAACATTATTTCCACTGATCAAGGTATTTAAACTTTCAGCAGGTGAATTCTGCTGTTGAAGTTAAAACAGAGAAAACTGGACGTCTCTACAATTATCACGTTTATTATTTCAATATCGTCGCTGTGGTAACTGCTATTAAGGAAAGCACAAATGTTTAAAGAAATTTACCCTTGCAGTGAGTGTGTATGTTTGGAAAGTGAAATATAAAAATTAATGAAAGGGTAGCACGTAACACATTTTAATATACATTTTTAAGCTGTTGGATTTTTCCATGACTGTATAGGGAAAGAGATCCGCCACGTGAATTCCTGGAAAGAACGGTATTGCGCGGGTTTATACCAAAGTTGCAGTCAGCGTGGAAAAGCTAGAAAGTACTTGATGGTTACAAAATGGATGAACATTTAAGTGCACATTGAACTGCTATTATTGCTATAACAGATGCTATAATTTGATAGACAGTGTGGTATTTGTTTCCTCGCAGATACCGTACTGTTTATTCTAATAATGTGGTCATTAATTTATAATAGAGACGAAAATAACATTTTATCAAAATTATCATCAATATTTTACCAGCACATGATCTATATAGCTGTAGCGTTAACGTCGCAAACTGTAGAATTGCCTATATCGGATATCGATGTAGCACTCAAATCTTTAATTAAGTAGACTTTTCGGTTTATACATGTTTAATATACCCATGAACTAAATTCTACATCCTTGTATAAATTAAACGTGTCTAAAAACTGGAAGTTATTGATCCTTCTGTCAAGTCTACAGACACAGTGGAAGAGAAAAAAATGGCGGGTTGGCAACATATACTTGAACCGTATTTCCGTATTTTAGACAAGGCTTATGGGAGATCTCAAGTCTCGTTTTGCATAATAAATGTGTCGGCAAGTTAAGTGATAATTGGACAGTACCAATTGAACACATTATAGCCGGTAATTGAAAAAACTTTAAATTACACAGTTATGTGCACTCTAGTTCTAAGTACGGCTACATTGTATTATAGACATAAAGATACAGAACTCTGCAGCGGATAGCACAAAGTATAACATTGATCGTGTATTGTGTAGTATTGTGACAGCCAGCCGTAAACATAAAGTGTAGAAAAGAAGTGTATACCCGAACTACCTGAAAGAATCAATGAGTGAATTTAACGATTTCTTCGACCAAACAACGACAATAAAAAGTGTACATGTTAGTGAAATATAAAATTAAAGGCATATTAAACAAACAAACCTTACCGCTTACCACAGTATTATATACCTAATTTGATGGAATCACTGTATCACCTTTTACATTGGAAACTGAAAATCCTGAAATACAATAAATTGAATTGTACGTGAACATATTTTGAATAAATGAAGAGAGAAAAATTTGCTTGCCTCCACCCTTTTTTTTTTTTTTTTTTAAATAAATTTTATTCAACAAACATTCATCAATTACATTATATGTTCATTACCCCTTATTAAAAGAAGCCCTCTAACGACTGAGCTACAGAGGCTCACGGCAAAGTGAGTCCCGAATTATATATATATATATATATATATATACATTTATTCAAAATATATATAGATTGGAGCCCATATTTTATTGTACGGTTACTGCGAACTGTTTACCTCTCTGTATCCGTCTGGTTGACAAATACTCGGAATTAAAAAAAAAACGATTATGAAACTTTGTTCTTGTCAAGATAATACCAGTCAAATCTCCCAAATCGAGTAATAATATAATACATGATTAATGCGCAAATAGGGGGTCCATCATAATTCTCATAAAGTTATTAGTATGAATGCATAAACTGGGTCTGGATTTGAAAACTAAAACAACATAATCAGAGGCCACCAGTCAAGCAAATCAACGGAAATGCACACAGGAACAATTTTACAACCCGTGAATCAGTGGTACTAATATAGAGTATTTAAATTTGCCTAGATATCAGCCACATGTAACGAAACATAATAATCCCTCGCTACCACAATGCACTGCCTGCCGTTAATCGTGCCGGCGATTGCCGAAGTCGGAGACGGCGTATGTGTATTGGGAACCCGCGACAGCTGGTCCAGCTGTTAAAAAAACCATGAGTGTAGAACCGTATCGGTCGTTTTTTTCTCAAAACGACGATTGAAGCATCAAACGATAACTGGATACAATCCCTTAGTTTATACATATCTAGATATATTGAGGGCGCTCTAAACGGGTTTGTCTTATATTGTTTATGACATAAACTGAGGACCCATTTGAACATACCTGGCTGCGAAGTATGGATAAGGTTGATGCAAATGATAGACACGGATTTACAGAATCAGATGCAGAGGGTGACAAATGGTGAGTTGCGAAGCAACGAAGTTATTGATTCGCAGATTCAGCAGAAGAACCCTAAACAAGTCGCTGCGGGACGGATTGCAGCTGCCACCAGAAAGGCGGAACAAGAAGAGCTGCAGGAAGAACTGCTAGCTGGAAGAACTTCGAGACTGGAACAGACGGACGCCGCCGCCGCAGGCTTTGGCGTACGCTGCGCGGATTGAGGCATTAGCTGCCGCCAGAAAGGCGGAACAGGAAGACTGGAACAGAAGGACGTCAAGGCCACGCTGCGGGGATTGAAGAACGGGTATGACATAGGTTTTATCACATAAACTGAGGGCCCTCCTAGGAGGTGGGAGAGTCTGCTCTACTAGGCAAAGCCGAGATGCAAAGTCAATATTATTGCTTTAGAGTCTATTAAGAGTTACTTGTTTATTGCATTCTGTGGTAGACATAATATTCATGAATTTATGAAAACAGGTTTGCTCACACATATAGACATCTGGCTCTTTTAATTTGTCGTCAGCTTGAGCATTCGTTTTCTACTGTTCCTTTTAATAAAGCATACTATTTTTTGCAATGTTTAGAACAAGTCGCAGAACAAAAATCACAACGACAAACCAGAGTAAGGGGAAAGCGTAGTACACATGGAGGTCCGGAGCGGCAGTACAAAGTGGACAGTAGGACGGGAAAATCACTAGGAACACTCGGAACATCACTCGACTCATTCCTTATCTGTACCATTCTAAAATAGAATCGATTCTACTTCCTACGTCGAGACATTAACTCTAAAGTACATCCGGCCCAATTTTATTATTTTTTTTCACTTTTTTTGATTGTTGATCTTTGGAAAACTACTAATGCGCGATGGCCTGGCATGATTAGCAGTCCTTTTCATATTCAACTAAACTATGTATGTTTTGTATTATGGATTATGTTATTTGCTGTATGGTGTTTCCCCTTGAGTTCAAAATATATCCTTCCATTTGGTTTGTTTGTTTGTGATCGATGATCGTCGACTCGATCCAGTAAACGGCACCTCAAAGTAGGATTAGTAAGGATATACGCTAACTACAAAACCACGGCCGCGGGCCCCTTGTGATTTGGAAAAGATGGATTATGTCCATGCAAGATATTTCAATCTATAAGCGCAATGTGTTAACATTGATATCTTCACAGTAAACTGTTACCTAAATCATAGCAGATTGAATGCCTCGGTGTTGTCATATTGCACCTTGAGCCAGAAGAACTCAGATATCACTATCGCCTTTCATTGCATACTTGAAGATGCGTTCTAGCAATAAGTTAAAGTAGACCGAGCGTGACATTATGCAGATACAATTATGATAGGCATTTGAAACCCTGTAAGCATATTTTTTGTCAAAGGAATTGCCCACAAGGATGGAGGATATCGCTGTTACTTTATTTGAATAAAATGTCTTTTAATGGTCAGCGCTGACGAACGCGATGACTGGATTGACAATGGTAAACAACGTATATAATCGTATATGTTCGATGCGCACCATATATTTACGAACGAAATTGGCATAGAAGAAAATTAAAAACTTGTTAAAATGAGAAGAATTTTTTCAATTGGGTTCAGAAGCTTGTATCCTCCAAAACTGTGACAATCTAGACGTTGGACAAATTGTATAACAACTTCTTGGTTTATTGGTCACAACGTTTCAATTTCATTTCAGAGATCGTTTTCAAGTGTGAAATGAAATGGGATAGAACCGTTGTTACCAATAAACCAAGAAGTTGTTATCCATATAAATCTCATATAAGTTTAGGTTATCCAACTTCTAAATGCCCCTTAAAGAACTTATATTGTCTCCGTCGACAACGATTGTAACCAAATCTGGCTTAACAAGTTTTTGTAAGCTCGAGAGCAAAAAAGAATTGTCGGTTAAACAGGATCCGGGCGCCGTGGTTCCTTTGTTTGCGGATCCTCCTTTGATGTCGACCTCAGGTATATCATCGCTTCAGACGAGGCAGCTCTGGGTCGGTTATGGAACGGGCTCCTACTGATGGTCAACCATATTTAAGTAGAGTAGAGTGAGATATTGACAATTCGTCGTAATATAAGTGAAACAACCTCGAGTATGACAAGCAAACTTGTATGTCCCTTCTGTGCTTCAATGGATGCCTCTGTACAATGTCAAGACACGGATCGTAGCTAACTCTTATACAGTTCTGTAAATGGTTTATCAGTTGCTCGTCCCTAGAAAAAGCATTCAATAATGTTAGTTAAGTCATTGCATCTGCCATTTTAAACGCAAACAAACACTAAGATGGATTCGCAAGAATTTACTTTTCTAGAAAATGTTTCGGAGTTTTGGGGGAAAAAACGCAATTATTCATGCACACACTCGATCATTATTAAATCTAATCAGTTATACCAAGTTACCGAGTTCGGTTCAAATGTGAGGACAAACAAATTTCAAGATTACATACATACATACATACATACATACATACATACATACATACATACATACATACATACATACATACATACACA
>JAQQZZ010072375.1:2480-21393 GCA_030265115.1 Mopalia vespertina
ATGTGTACCCACCCATTTTCACAGTAAGTGTTACACCTACATCAGTCTCATATAATCCACACTTCTCCTGAATATCACTCCAGAGTAACATTGTTTAAAGTCAATGAGGTAGCATGCACCAGGACAATAATGTGTACCCACCCATTTTCACAGTAAGTGTTACACCTACATCAGTCTCATATAATCCACACTTCTCCTGAATATCAATACAACATTTGGTAACAGACTCCACAACTTGGCTAACATCATCATATCTAGTCTGCCACAAAGCCAATATAGCATCTCCTGGGAAAATATACACATTTAAATCACACATTTTAGTAAATACTTACAGTAAGTTTTGGATAAGATACATTGGTTGAAACAAATTGCTCATTTGTATCTTTATATGATCTTGTTGGACACATTTTTTTACTTTATATTAGAGCTTGCTTTGCAAATCCTCTGTAAAATAAATATTGACATATGTGAAGTCAGGGTTAAAAGCCAAAATTGAAAACTGTACATTTTATGTCCAATTGGGTTTCAGGCAATTAAGCATTGTACTACCTGGTCCATAATACAACAATGAAATGAAAGGAACGGTGTAATATTAACGAAACACCTGCTACACTTTGTCTTACACAAAACAAAACTTTTAATGATACAAGTTAAATGAGTTAATCGTTATAGAATTGACTAAAGACAAATGAAGTAGATTGTATTTGAAACCATGTACATGTATCAAATTTGATTGTTACTATTAGTATTTACCTGCAAATTTGAGTACATCTCCCTTGGACTGTAATATAAGTTCAACCAAAGAGCCTAAGTATGCGTTGAGTGTTCTAGTTAGTTGATCTACACCAGCTGTAGACATCGAACTGTATCTCTCACTCAGAGCTGTAAAACCTGTCATTGTTACACATACAAAAGATGTACAATATCTGTTTGCATTGTCAAGAAATGAACTACAAATGAAATTAGTTTAATACAATGAAATAAACATAAGGAATCTCTATGTTAATTGATTGTTTTACTTTTTGCAACAACATGCATTCACTCTAAATCATTTCTTACTGTAAGACAATAATATGGATTATGTAATAGAAAAAAAAACATTTAAAAAGTGTATTTTTTTAGTTCTTCTTTTCAAATTGCTTATTCTGCCACTAAGTAAATTAAAGCATTTTTCCATAACATATAGTACATTATATAAAAACAACACTATAATTCAGTTTCTTTCTTATTTCTTAAAGCTTTTTTTTTTTGCTTGATTGATTGGTGTTTTATGTCATTCTTAAGGGTAAATAACTTTCTTTGCAATATTGTAAGTCAGTTGAAAACCTAAAAATCTGAGATAAAATAGTGAAAATTTCACTTTTTATAAAAAATCTGAAGTACAGATGAAGTGTGCAAATAAGTATTGTAGCCTAGGTACATAAATAGCTGAGGGGTGGGGATTTCTCAGCTGAACAGTGGAAGTGTATTTCAGGACAAGGGCTGCCTGCTCGAAGCGCTATTAAATTTATTCTGTTCTTACTTCTTAGGTGATGTCATGCCTATCTTTAATACGCTTACACATTTAACCTGGTGTTAGCATCTAATAGTCTTTCGGACTACTGACCGCTGATGTTTTTCATGGCAGCTTTACCCATTTCATTCAAAACAACACTGTTTGAATAAGGTACTGGTAGTGAAATGTTATTGTTATCATTGGGTTTTCTCTGATATAGATATCACTATCTTAAATATATGAACTTGCAATTTACAAAATCTCATATTTTAAGCTTCTGACTGTTAGATTATCCCTCAAGTATTGCTAAAAGCTGAAGACTATTAAGTTTGAATATTTAAATAATTTCTAATTTGACGTGATATAAGCTTATACCTTTATATTCCATTTATGTTCGAATCTCTTCTTTTTTTATACCTGAAATATCAGCAAACATTAGCACCCCAGAAGCTTTCTTTGTCCATGGTAATTCCTTATTGTGGTCAATATAAGTGACAAGATTTGGGACATGAGGGTAGAGTTTAGCTACTGGAACATCTGCAACCTCATCTCTCTCTTCACTGATACGATCTCTTAAAGAGGTTACCACACTGAAGATACCAGCCATACTCCTCTATTTTGTCACCCCTGTCAGACAATACATGTATCTAAATGAATACATAGGCTGGTCATACATGTACATGCAATGTTGTTTTAAATTAATTGCAACATCTATAATTCCTTAATTACAAACCAAATTGATCTTTATTCACCAGAAAAAAAAAGAAGATGAAAATATTTCAACAAACAAATTGTAATAAAAGTGAAGGCTTGTTATATACCATATATGGCATGCAATACAATAATTACTATTATCTGGTGGCAGTTTTCTATTACTACCACTGAGTGATCTTGATGTAATGAACAACCCTAAAGTATGACATAAATAAAGGCTCGATGAGTCGATTCCATTTAAACTGACATATCAGTACATAATTAAGTAAACAAGCGTTGAACAAAATTGATCTCATCAATTAATATTAATGCCAAAAAAAGATTATTCCATTGATTCACGAGGACCTAAATTATCAACATGCACATTTTTAAATTGCTTCATAAAAGAAAAGGGAAACTGTTCTCAGTTATGTCACTGCAGGCTCGTTTAATATCAGATCTGGAAACTTTTTCCCTATATAATTCCAATACACAGCTAAAGTAGTAGGCTACACTTTAATATTTTTTATTTATTTATAATAATTGGTTAACAGGCACAATGTTATAGCATTCGGCAAAAATTATAGATAATTCCTCCAAAAATCATTTTACTTCACTTGCTTTATCTCTCCTTTCGATATTTGCTTCGGAATTTGTAGATAGTGTCGTTGTTGCAGCAGGAGAAAAGATACACTTTAGTACCAAGAAGCCGGGTTGCATATCCTACAGCTGCAGGACTTACACGCTGCTATATGTATTGTTTTATTATATATGATAAACCTCCGCGCAGCACTGTGTTGTCATATTTCATATTATTGTCGACATTATTTGTTGCGAAAAAAATCTTACCGTAAAAATGGAAACAACAAAACTTTATCAATACCATGTCCATCTTCCATGCGTTCCTCCAGTGCGTGAACTCTGACGTCACAGTATGACGTGTGCATTGTGATGTCATCATTGTTTTGACAGTTTCCTAAAAGCACATGTTTTTGTTCGTTGGGTTCCAAATTTTAGGCAATGTCAGTTTATATTTAACGAAGTAAAATATATACTAACTGACGTATCGAAGTTTTGTTTGAATTAATGGCTGACTGAAGTTAAAATTTCTGTTTCTCTCCAGGAGACAAAAATCTGTCTCAATATCAAGTTTCGATTCGATGTTTCTGAAAAATTACAAGCACTGCAGTATTCCATTAACTAAATTAATAAATTAGTCCCGGCAAGTTTGCTGTGTGTGGTTGGGTTAGCAAGAAGGTGACTTTTGTCAGTCCGTTTAGATATACAGGCTCATAAACACACAGAGACGGATGTAGGCCTACGTTCTACCACATTACTGTAACACTAAATAAATAATCCTTTACTTCATTCACCTATCCTAGATGCAGAGTCTGTATCTCTGATAGTCTATCATAGCATGTAGCCTTATCTAGATATACACCTATCCATGCATGATAACTTACTCCTGGGTTTTTTAAAAGCAGTTCTCCTCAACTTTACAGCTGAAAACTAAATCCCAGTTTGTGTAATCACACCAGTGCTTCTCAGAACGTCCCATTCTAACAGCACAACAGAAATATACACCTCAAGACGTTATTCGTGTGGGTTGTTTTGTTTCCTATTTGAGGAGAATATTCCGGAATAGATACATGCTCAACGTTACGCTACACGTGTCGCTCTTGTCATTTTGACAAAATTCAACTTTGTATTGTCCTGTTTTTGCAATACTGTTTTAACAACGAACTACAACTCCTGGCGACCAAACTATGTCCCAATCATGAGATCTAAATTTATTTGATTCTCTTGCTCACATGTACGCGATTTAATGGGGTGGAGTTCTAGCGGAGGTGA
The DNA here is from genome assembly GCA_030265115.1 of Mopalia vespertina. NCBI lineage: Eukaryota > Metazoa > Mollusca > Polyplacophora > Chitonida > Mopaliidae > Mopalia > Mopalia vespertina. The sequence continues at coordinate 6,520 of JAQQZZ010072375.1, forward strand.
CGCATAATGTCAACTTTCCAAAGCCTAATGTTATTTGTAGACTACCACAATGCAAGTTAACATATTCCAACCATGTGCAGTTATAAATCGACCGTTGCATACAGATTATGGTATAAAAGGTGCCGTTAAATCAGTTTGGTTTGCCTAAGTCTACGGATTTGTGTGAATTATACGTGTATGATATTACATCAGCCGTCGCTTTTATATCAATATGAAGAAGAAAAAAAGTTATACTACATTAGACTTACTCTGACTTAGTATCCATGTTTTCAAAACGGTTCTATATATCTTAAACAAGTTTTGATTAGAAATGACTCTATTTTGTTTAAGACAAAAGAAAAAACATAGCTTAAAGTGCAAGCTAAAATATATTTTAATGCCAACATTTATTTTTCGGATGGGCGCAAAACGAATATGGTTATGTGCAAAAGTAAATGGACTTCTGGTATGTGTGATCATGGAGCTTTATAGCTCCATGGTGTGATGTACAGGCGAACAGTGACCCCTGTACAAATGTCTGCTTTTGTCGCCTCTTTCAACATTTCCCTCTCCTTAACATGTTATCAACTGCATAGCCCTACATGTAATGTAGAAACGCATCAAGATGAAATATAAAGGTATCACGGCGTTGTGCATTTAATTGGTCTACCATGACAGATGTGACTTGTGTATTCTCTGTAGCGGATATATTCATTGGTTACTTTTATATCTTAATTTTTTTAATACCAGTTTATATATTTATTTATTTATTTATTAAGCTTTGGTATTACAACCAGAAAGGGCAAACAGGTGTGTAACTTGTATCTGGGAGTTTATCTAGAACATGAGATGATTCATTGATTTTAATTAATCGACATCCTTGCGCCAGTGTTATTTCTTTTTAGAAATTTACCTTCATAGCGCAATCCAGATTTCCCAATACATACCTGGCCCGTTCATTGTCATCCATTCTTGACAGTTCGCAGTCGTCCAAATTTTTTTTTTTTTTTTTTTTTTTAAATAAAAAATAAATAATGTAATCACTGTTACGTAATGTGCGCTTTTCATCGTAAACTGTTAAGCAAAATATATATGTACTGGTACAATACACAATAGTTATATATGGGACTATACTCATCTCAGGTTATATGCAAAGATATTTATATAGCGTGCGTCAGCGGAGCCTTTTACGAAGCTTAGTGTGTTCGAACTTCCAGTGTTTTGAATCACACTTTGTTGACTATACCGCCAGTCACAAATGTCAAAAATGGGTTGCTTAACCGTTCGGCGTGCTCGTGTATGCTCATTATCTTTTAATGCACGGTCTCCCGTTCACTTCAGTCTTAAGTATTTATTCAGTTTGTTGTAAGCTCATGCTATTACATTATAGGATAACATAAAAAAAAATTGTGAAACAAATCAATGATGAGTTTTTCGATTTTAACGGTTTTCTTTTTTAATATCCTTTTTTTAAGACATGACACCCAAAATACCATGAAATATATAAATTTCGGTTCATTTATGTATAAACCGGTTCATTTGTGTTGTTTTCCCAGCTGTCATTTCTAAATCAAACGGTTTAAGGTTTCGTTATTAATATATAATATGGTACTTCTTGGTTTTAGTTGGTATATTATCTATAAGCCGTTATCTAAAAGGACGTACAATTAGTTGTGAGAAACATTTTCTGTTTGTTTCTGTTTCGTTTTGTTTTGTTTACTGACGGTTGATGTTAGTACATCGATAGAGTGAAGTAGATCCGTGTCAATGACTGAATTAAACATATGAACTCTGACCTCTTTACGTCACGCAGAAATATCACGTGCCGTAAACATGGCGCTCAGCTGTTATGTTTATTACATGTGGGACACATTTGGGATATTCTTGTGTAACAAAGCTTACTTTTCACTACAATTTATACCTTTTATGGTTGCATGCATTCTTCGACAATAATTTTCATAAATTGTGCGTCAAATCAAAGGACTTCAGGGAGGTGGAAGACTGAAATGAGACGAAACAGCCGGCCAGTGTCAGGACAGCAAGTGTCAGTCCGTCAGCCATCGGAGGTGACAAACAGACGACCGTGTCGAAATAGTGAATTTGAATGGTGCAGCATGTGCTGATTTATACACGAAAACAATTGTCAGTATGTCACAGCCAAGTCTGAGGCTACTTTGGGAAGCATTTCTCAAGCTACCAGATGTAAGTCTGAGAATACGTACTACGTAAGCTTATATGTAAACTTTAAATTATATATCTCGTTGATATATAGACGTTGTGCAATACGAAAACTTTTGGAGGCCTGCCTCTGAATCACAAATAAAATTGAATCTGTATGGCCTCTTACCTCCCTCGAAAACACTCTAGGCTCATTGTTGAATATTCAAAGACGTGTTCAACAGATAAAACATGAATCGCTTGCAAATTAAATTAATTGTAAGCATTTCATGCATATTGTAGAATTGGAGACAAATTCCCACTTTTCTCTGAGTTGGGGATCATTTGAAGCTTTGGCCAACTTGTTTGTTTGTTTGATTGAGGTTTAACGTCGTTTTCAAGGGTATTTCACTTATATGTTTTTTAAATCGATCTAACCATGGAGCTATAAAGAGGAGGCACAACTGACCCACATCAAAGTGCCCTATAATTGATTCTGATGCAGCTGGAGAAGAGAGATTAGCATTGTAAGTTTGGAGGCTTAATCAGCTCTTCAGGGTAGTCCGAGGTCATCAGCCGTGATGAGATCTGAAGCTCTTAATTGACCACATAGAGTGACCTAATCAATGGACACAATATCAAAGGATTGTGTCTAATTGACAGATAGAAAAGTTAATAAACTGTCAGGCCTATAATAGTGGAATTCATACTGTTCTTTTTATTCAAACATAATAATTCTATGTTATTTTCCCCTTAAATTATCTTTTAAAGTTTTGTGATCAACTAGTCCTTAACTAGTTGTGTATTGTGTATTTGAAATGATTATGATTAACATCACACCACTCTGCAGGGAATTAATAGCTACTGTCAAGTGTGGGACATAATAGCTGCTTATATATAGCCAGTTGAGAAAAACGCATAAGTAGGTCAAAGAAAAGGTTAAATAACGAAGAAGTTTGAACCATTCACAAAATTGACTACATACTGTAAAATGGAAAAGATCTTCTCTACAATACAAACTAAATTTCGATAACCCATGTTTGGCGGAAATATTCTCTCTTATGACTTAAAGATAGAGAATTGTTCACTTTGGACAAAATCTCCCATATATTTTAAATTGGTAGTTTTTCGAATATTTAGGCCATCTTTCTTTCAAACCAGAAATTGTTCACTCGTGGCAATTATATTTTTTATTTTCCTCATACTTCCAAGAACATGTATGGAAATTTTCATCAACATTGTATTAGTGGAAATTACAAAAAAATCACAACAAAGTAATTTGTTGAAATTGACATCTCATGTTTGAAGATGTCATATGTGGTATATGTGGTTTTGATTATCAAGAAGTATTGGACATGGTCAGTAGAATTGTAGAAAAGACATTTCAAATGTGCATTTTTCTGATTGCTGTAAATTGACTAAAAATAAATGCGTAAAGCAACAATCAATCATTCAATCGATTCGTTTAAATCTGCTGCGATAAAAGTTACCAGTGCGAAACGTTGGGTGGCGGAATAGGAAATCTAAGAAGCTTGGCCACGCCCACTGGCCTTTCAACTTTATATAGCACAGGATGGGATTCATGCTTGTGAGCCGTAATGGCTGGCAGAGTTGTGCCTCCTCCTCTTTATAGCTACATGATCTAAAACAAATGTTCTTGGAAGAAATCGAGATGGTTTAAATCAAGGTTAGGCCATACAAGTTTTATATATTGTAAGACCAATTCAATAAAGAATAGATTAATTATACACTACACACACTTAATACCTTGTGGGGTCCCCCCAGAACGGAAACAAGATATGCGCCACATTTTATCTCCCCGTACTCCTCTCTTAAGCTCTGCCAGAGTTTTCAATACTTGCACTTGTTCATGAGTAAATGTTTGAGTGATGAACAGCATACAAAACAACATGCATGTGCTAAACTTGAATAAGGAGCCATCATGGCTTAGTTAGATCGAGTTGAACTGTAACCATAGTTTACTTAGCATTGGAGGAACATTAATTTGAAACAAGACAGAAGCCTATTTACTGTTGGAGAACATCACCATCATACAAGTGAAATAGCCTTGAGTAAGATGTTAAACTCCTGTCAGTCAGTGGTGACCACCACCATGTTTCATAGCGGCACACCCAAGTCGTTTACCTATATGGTGACATTTTCTTATGGTCCTGAAACTTCAATACATTAACGCCCTCTGGCTAAAGGTAGTTTGTTTGAAGAGTAGCAATGCTGTTTTTCACCAACGGTTAGGACATTTACATTATTCATCGCAATAATACTTCACCAACGGTTAGGACATTTACATTATTCATTGCAATAATACTTCACCAACAGTTAGGACCTTTACATTATTCATTGCAATAATACTTCACCAACAGTTAGGACATTTACATTATTCATTGCAATAATACTTCACCAACATTTAGGACATTTACATTATTCATTGCAATAATACTTCACCAACGGTTAGGACATTTACATTTTTCATTGCAATAATACTTCACCAACGGTTAGGACATTTACATTATTCATTGCAATAATACTTCACCAACAGTTAGGACATTTACATTATTTATTGCAATAATACTTGACCAATAGTTAGGACATTTACATTATTCATTGCAATAATACTTGACCAACAGTTAGGACATGTACATTATTCATTGCAATAATACTTCACAAACGGTTAGGACATTTACATTATTCATTGCAATAATACTTCACCAACGGATGTAATCTTCTAGATGTTTAACACCAAAGTACTTGGAGGATGCATAGATATAATGACATAATTGGCCGTCAAACCAAAGTCGATCTACACAAGTTATTTTCCATCTTCCATTTCCATAATGATCTACTCTACAGTCGAGATTGGATATGACTGGGGCAAGGCAACTTAAGCTATCTTGAAACATGAATGTAATAAAGGTTGCTCTTGATACAGCTATTGGATCAATGTATGTGTTAATTTTGAGAAAGAAAAAATACTGTATTTCTCCACTGAGAATTGAACCAGAGACAAATGAATATATATAGAAATTGACAGATGACTCCAAAATTGCATTTATATTTTGACACATATGGAACCCAGATTGTTATATATGATGTCATTTTAATTAAAACCAATTAATCATCTCACCTTTTAAATAAACATAAGATTGTTGTATACATATAATTTAAGATGTCTGTAGGTTTTCCTTAACAACTTGAGATTAATATCTACTTAGAAACTTTCTCTGGGAGTTTATCTAGAACATGAGATGAGTCACTGGTTTGAATTAATCTACATCCCTGTGCCAGTGTGATTAGTTCTTAGAAGTATGATAAGATGTTGGAGAGAGTTGAATCATCACAATCCATACAAGTGGGTGTTGGAGCTTCCTGTGGCCAGGTGATCCCAGAGCTAATGCAATAGTGGCAATAAAAATAAATAATAAAAAAAAACATTTGTTATGGCGTATTGCAATGTAAATGTTCAGTCCTGCACACATTGCCTTTATAGTCCAAGTTTGATGTCCTCTCTGTGCTTAGTGACTTAGCAGTCTTAACAAGTGAGTGAAGCAGGCTTAATTTAAGTGCACTGTGAAGGCTGTATGTAAACACCATTGATAATCTATATATCCTCTATAATTTTGACTGTAGAGGAAGTATGAAGCTCTGGATAAATTCCTGTGGGCATACTGTCAAAAGTGGAGAGAACCAGATGTGGACAAGGAACAACTTAAATTTGGGTATGTATGCTAATGAGAAGTTGTCATATTTGTGATAATGCTTTCTAGTTTATCACGTTAAACATTGATTCATCGAGCATAAATTATAAGTACATGTACAACTTCAAACGATCAGAGAAGTCCTGTTTCAAAGCTTGAGGGTAACTAAGAGAAGATCTGTTTTGGTGTCTTTGTTTTACATTTTATGATTGTCCTGTCCTGTCTTTGTTTGTTGCCAGTGATGTTAAGGGCACATTCCTTTACCAATTGGGCTGGCATGCCATCATATATGAATGAATGAAATAACCTTTAGTACTGCGGCAACCCTACAAACAAACAAATTGTAAAAATCTGACATTACCATGACTGCAGAATTGTGCATAGTGACACTTAAATTGCCTTTTGTGTAAAACCTTATATATAATCAAACTATATTACAGAGATTCAAAGATGATTGTAATGTACTTGCCCGTGAATTCCTGTCTGGTATAATCAAATTATATTACAGAGATTCAAAGAAGGTTTGTAATGTACTTGCCCGTGAATTCCTGTCTGATATAATCAAACTATATTACATTTACAGAGATTCAAAGAAGGTTTGTAATGTACTTGCCCGTGAATTCCTGTCTGACATCCACCATGTGTGTAACCAGTCAGATGATGAGAACGACACCGGACATTTACAGACATACCTCCTGAAGCAAAGAGGATGGAGGATTCTGTTTGCCATGCACAAGTTAAACCTTCAGGTAAATAAGTAAACTTATATAAATGGAGTCTCTTGTTTATGTTGTTTTGTGAGATGATAATATCATTGGCTTGATGTCTTTGGTATTGACACCTCTTGTTTATGTTGTTTTGTGAGACGATAATATTATTTATTTGGCAAAATGATAATTTTCTTTCATTTAAATAAAGAAAATCTTATTTTTATTGTTAGTTAATGCTAGTACCAGAACTTATTTATTCTAGGACTAGAATGGTGTAGTTTAACTTTCATATGAGTAACGTAACCTATGAAATAAAAAAACAATCAAACAACCCTCTCTTCACCAGGGTCATGTGGAGATTGTAGTTAATAAGTATAGATGTCCTTCAAAAACGAGGCAGACAAATTATAGAAATATGATTGGCTAAGCAATCTCCTATTATAAACTGTAGCATACTTCAACCTGATAAAGATGGATAGGATACAGGGAAAATTCTCAAGAACTTAATGATTTGTATTTAGGATAGACCCTTTGATGAAACTAAAAGGTTAGATGAGAACACAGGGAAATCATATTGAGGCTATTTTAGACAAATAGGTTAACTATTTATCACCTGAATTGAGCAGAGTAATTCTTCAATTGGTCCTAAATGTTATATTGCATGATGGTTTTAAACAATGTTTCAGGGTTTATCGTGTGGAAGAGAACTAGGCACACTGCTGGTCTCACTGTTGCCATGGTGTCTCAAGTTTGAATTGACTAATGATCCATCTACGAAACTTCAAGAAGGCACGTTAAATTTAATAGTTTGTGATTGAAGGTATCCCAGTGAGCTTTACTTAACCAGACTAAAAGATAGCTACATTGATTGTGGATTGGAGTACAAAGCCCCCTCTAATGTACCCTCACCTTTAGGTTACCAGAACTCAGGCACATCTGACTAGCAATGACCCTCTGCCATGTGTTCAGTATTTTCTCCAACCAACCTTTTTTTATACAGATCATGGTTTCTAAACATAAAGCATAAAACATTTGGTTACATCAGGTGATGATATAATTTGTTGTCAGTTTTATAATTAAATTCAAATGATTGTTTGAATGTTTAAAAAAGATAAAGTGGAGACAGATTTATGAACTTGTACCCTCAGAGATATGTTCATTAATGTGGTTGTTGTATGTATATTTGTAGATTATGAAACAGTTCCATCAGTTGAGGAGTGCTTCAGGTGTCTCTCAAAGTACACACCTCACCATACAGTACATCTAACCAGGAAGGATCTCCAGGCTCACTCACAAAAATCAAAGTCTGGATCATTGTTTCACAGAAGAGCTGAATATTCGGTTCGGAAATCTTTTGTGAAGACCAGTCAAAGTGGTGTGAAACCTAGCTCAGATTCTGACGATGATGCCAGCTCCAAGTCAAGAAAACGCAGACGTTACCGGAGGTACAAATCCTCCAGCTCAAAACCAAGGTCTCACTCGCTCTCACATTATTTTAGTCAGCAGCATTTGAGTCCATTTGAAGATGGCGACAACTTGGATAGGGTATTATCAGAACTTGTGATGGACCCCAATCCATCCCAAAACCCTTTAGAATTCTGTTGTTTGGTTTTAGACATTGTAAAGGATTTGTGCTTAGTGGATTCTCAACCTCTTTCCCCAACCAAAACCATTTCCTCTACAATAATCCCTCAGTTATTGCAGACTCTGACTTCCTTTGGAGATACGGACTCATACGAGAAAGATACAGCCACACTATGGTCAGATGAAGATAAACTCGTGTTTGAGCTGAGACTTCTGCATGTGATTTTAACAGCAAGTGCAATGACTGTAGGACTTCAAAATGGAGTCAATATTTTAGCTGGTCACAGGATCATTCCATCTTTATTGAAATCAGCAGAAAGATTAACATTCCCAAATCTGACCCAGGCTGAGCCAAAAATGTCAGAACTATGTTTTAACTTTATGTCACATTCTGTTTTAGGTTGTTTGAAACTTATTGAAGCTGTATTTCAATATTTACCATTTAACTTGACTTTTATTCGAAATGCTGTTAATTTGATGGAGGAGTTTAGAAGCCATAATGGATTTGAAATGCTTGGGAAAGTTGTTTTAGCGGAAGATTTTAATTTTTCAAATCACCAACCAAGTGGTATTAAAACCTCACAAGATGGGATTTGTGATGTTATTAATGTGACTTCTGATGTGATATCAACTCTTAAAATAACCAAAGTTAACTACATTCACACAATGACTTGTTTGAAGAAGAAACACAGAAAGTGTCAGTTTAGTCAGTATTTGGATCATCACCATGATATTTTAGGACCAGCAGATGCGTCCAGAGATTCAGATGGTGGACAGATTGGAGGTGTTGGAGGTCCTCGTCCAGCAAACCAATCTAAGGCAGACACCTTCACAGAACTACAATCTGAATCCACATGTCTCGTAGCTATGCTGGTAGAATTTCTTCTGAAGATTTTTCCCAAACTTTCCTCCAAACAGCTCCAAGTTCAGACATTGTCAGCGCTGTATTCTGCAGGTGTTTGCTGTTGCTTATCCCCAGATCTGCTGGTGGATGTGGTGCTCGAGTCAGCGACCAGCAACTCGTGTTCTGTAAGAACTCATATGTTTGAGATTATTAGTCGTCTGCTGTTAGAACAATTGTTTGCTGGCAGCGTGGTGCAGTCCGTCACATGTACTGTGTGTTCTGTAGATGAACGGTTACAGCAGGAAGTGTTTGATTCTGTGACAGGCGCTGGATCCCACCTGGTGGCAGATAGTGGGTTTTCAAGCAATGAAGCATTGGCACAACAGCAGAAACAAGGTTTGTCCAAGTGGAAAGCCCTGACTAAACTAAAACAGCTTGTGTTTGGCGAAGACTTGGCTCTGGCTGCTCTAACCATGAGACACCTTTGTTTACTAGCAGTCAAAGGTAATAGTTCTGTTAAGAAACAGCTTTTCTTTAATGTGATCTTTGTTGTGTTCCAGTTGTTCAGACACAAAAGATCAGACAGTGAAGAGTCCTCTGGGAGTGAGTTTCAGCTAAGCACTGAATCCCAATCCAGCTCCCATGGCCATTTCTCTTTCCCAGTTATTCACCATTGTTTGGCTGCACTGCCGTATCTCCTACAAGAGGATCAAATTCTGAATGCTTTCCTCAACAAGAAAGGTCTGCAAAAACTATGTAACCTTATGGAGGAGAATTCCTTGAGACAGGTTGTTCTGAAAGTCTTTGAAGCATTGGTAATATTTGACGAAAGACGTAGTGGCAAGCTGTTGACTGTTCAAGGATCTCATGTGGGGAGTCGGCATGGCTCTAGTTCATCTAGTTTACAGACATCTCTCTCAGAATCGAGTGATTCCATTGGCCGACTCGTGATGAAGTCTTTACTTAACATTTTACACTCCAAGGCCAAAGCTTTTTGTGTCTCTGAACCAGAAAGCTCTGTGAAAACAAACATGCTAATAAAGGACAGTAGTTTTGACATGGACAGTTGTGACTCTGAAACAAGTGATACTGCAGGAATGATGGAACTAAGAAAACTTGAGCAGTTTACGATATTAACTGATTTGTGGAACTCATGTGGTTTCTTGTGTCAAAAAAGTTCTGGCTTTTTCAAGACCTTTTTGGAATCTGATCCATCAGTAGCGAGTCTGTCCTATGATAAACTTCGTGAGGTCATGACGTCCTTGTCTAATTTCAGTGCTAGGCATCTCTCCATTGACCAGACAACAGAGTTAATTAAACCTACAGAGTCATTCAGTACTGAAAATATGTTAATCTTTAAACATCGTCTGGGTTTGGCTGAAGCTTTGCTCGGGGTCTGTTTTGTGGCATCTTCTAGTCCATCAACCGTATCCACCCAGGTATGCGCCTATGTGTTAATTCATTAGGACTTAATCTGTCTGAACAGGCCTGTGCTGTAATCTTTTCCGGCATAACCTTGAAAATCGGTCCTCTAAAATTTTGTGAGATAACCTAACATCTGTATTTTCCCCTGGTTTGCTGATTTTTTAAATACATAAATGTGCTTTTGTGAAAAATAAAGCAAAATTGTTTTAAAATACAATCATTGATATCGGATGACAAAATTTGTCAAAATCACTAGCAAAATATAAATTTAGACGAAGACGGCAAATCATTTGGGAAACCTACAAATCGGTCCTCCTAAGTTAAGTTTGCATAACCATGGCGAGACCCCGTTCTGTCTGTTCCCCCAAACAGCACAGGCCTGCTGAACAAATATCTTAAACAGAGATTAGTTACTCCCTCACTGTGTCATTATTTAGGAAGACAGTTTATGCATTCCAAATAATGACAAATAATTGTATACCTACTATTGTATAAAACTTTTGGTGTGATTTTTTTTATTGTCATTTTGCAATTTAAATTCCAAATATTGATAACCAAACTACATCTTTTGAATTTTTCTGTTTGTCAGAAATTGAAGCAGGCCTCTCAACTGATGGAGTTTCTTGGGGAAGCTTTGATGCTTTGCCAGCATCTTGACAGTATTCGTCTTAAACTGCTGTTTGATATGCTTCTCTCTTGTTGTGCCATCTTGCCTAAAACAATCAGCAGACATTCTCAAAGGGTATGTCTTATTTTTGGTTTTCCATTTTTTTATTTTTGTATAAGACTAATTATTGGTAAGTATTATCTAACTCATATGGAGTTGATACAACTGTTCATGGTGTATTAGGATATGAATCCTACATAAACCATTATGAAGAACTGGTTAGCCAGAAGAAGAAACAAAGTCGTTCTCAATAAATCAAAGTTAAATAACCAGTGAGTTACTTTCCAGTGTCATGAATTTCTGGTTGACTGACAGGATGACCTATTGCCCTCCATGTCTTTGCAATGATCTTTCAGGTATCTCAAGGAAGTATATCGAACCACTATCAGTACTCAACTTACCATGATGTAAATATGATAGTACATTGCAGATATGGGCCCGGGGCTTAGTGGTTAGCATGTGCGCTTACTAATCCTACTTTGATGTACTGTTCACAGGATCGAGTCCGTCTGACGACCCTCAGGTATATGAGTGAGTCACACGATAAGGCTCCAGCAATTGCGGGGGTGGTATTTATGAGGTTTCCTTCTGGTTTTCCACCTTAATTTGGGAACAAACGGTATGAAGTGTACAATCCGTCATCATACAAATGAAATACCCTTGAGTATGCATTAAACGCGAACAAACAAACATTGCAGATATAGGGTTATAGTGAGCTCTTATCAATAAGCATGTCACAATACCGAAGGAATGCGTCTCACATTTGACACACAGTGATTAGTGTTATTATAACTGTTTTGTTTAAGGCTGACACAGACAACGACACATCAGACGAGCTGTTAGGTCAGTTAGAGAGCAGTACTGGAGAGGACAGTGCTACATTCCATACAGAAGTAGGATATGAGAGTGATAGTGAAAGTTCCTATACTGAACCTAATAGAACAGGTAAATCTAACATTCATAACCATTCATGTATAATGTTTGACAGGATATTGTCTTCATGTTGTATGTATCTGTAACTTAATGTTTGTATTTAAAGGTGAGATAATTTTTTAAATAAACCCTTATGTCGAAAGCTAGGGGAAGTTTATTCCATTTATTTATTTAACTTCGACAACACAGGCCCAGATGGACCCACTTATGGGCAAATAGCTTCGCTGAAAGTTATGACAATGTCAACTGTTATGGATTGAGAGTGAGGGGTTGCTCCTGATCACTTCTTTGTCCTTGTTACATGTACCCCTCTCAACACTGTCATAATTGTCACAATATTGGACAGTGCATCGGTGATGGTAACATGTAACAGTTTGCCAAATCTCAGCCAGTACTGCTGAAACACTGGTAATTTTTGCTGTGTAGTCAAGATACGTTTGTTCATTTTTATGTTTTCTTGAATTAAAGGTGAACACAGGTTCAGCTCTATACCAGAAAAGGACATGAATGACTTTGACCCTATTGCCCCAGTTCATAGGCTCTTAGTTGACCTCTTGGTAAAATTCAAAGAGTTACCGACAGCGACTACCTTAGTTCCATATGTTCTGCAGAAAATAGTTCAAGGAATCCAGGCGAATAAATGGCATGCAGATGCTCTGTGTTCTCAGGTAAGAGTTTGTCATTTCTCTTCACAAATTGAATGGTTTCTCCTTTGTGTGGACTATAAGTCAAAAATAATATGGCAATGAACTGGTATTATGCAAAAAAAACTACATCTATGATCTATTCCAAACATTGGATAATGGTATTTCATTGTGTATATTATCATGACTAAATGTATATCGTGTCTGTGGATTGGCGCTGAAATAAACAGCATGTTTTTAATGTTTGTTTTAGGGTTGTCTTCAAGTTTTGATATCCGGTTTTGGGGAGACATTGATCAGCAAAAACCCAGAAGAGAAAGGTAAGCATGGATTACTTTGAAGCTAAGAAATTAATAGAATTGCGCTTTCACAATTTAAGCAACATTTGACTTGAAATGAAAAAATAACTTGGAAAAAAGAAAAAAATATTTTCATACTTGGCACATTTCCTCTTTAAAAATGGTATAGTCTGAGTTTCTCAGAATATTGTTAACTGAGTATGTAATGTAATGGTAAAAGACTGGTAAAAGAATAATTATTCGGTGAAGGTATCCACATGACAAATGGTAAATTCTGATTTCTTCATAATATTAATTCACTAAATGTATCCACTTAAGAAATGATAAAAGTCTAGTTTCTTAAGAATATTAATAATTGGTAAATGTATACAAGCTGTGAAACATTCAAGTACTTTGTATGAAATTATGCCAATTAATAATTCTGACAAATTTAGACATTGAACAAAATAAAAAGCAATAACCCAAAATTATATAAGCTCAAATTAATGTGAATTTTGTAAAACTATTTACATAATATCTGTGTTCAAATCAAGCCGATAGGGGGATACAGAACCCTGATTACGGTGTGATGAATTTAGGATACAAACCTGAAAAACAATTTATAGAAACTCATGGCATATAATTATATATAGTATTCAGCTTAAATTGCACTAATTAATTGAGTTTTTGATGAGTGCATCTAACTCTATTATCTCCTGCCCGTTTAGCATGTGCAGCCAGTATTTTCTGGTTGCATATAATGTCTCCTATACTGAGCCCTGGGGGGACCAGTTTTCCATGTGAGCAAATACTTCACATTTATGGCTGTGTCAGTGTTTTTGCTTACTGTTGTAGTACAATCGCTCTCATGCATGGCGTTAAACACCAATCAATAAAACTGTTACATGTAATATCTCTCTTTAATTCTCCACTTCAGAGAAACAAGGTTTACTTCTAGAGATTATTCAACTGTTGGCTCAGAATGAAATTTCTTCCCAAGAATTACAGCTATTTCTCCAACTTTTCCAGAAAGAAGAGGCTCCTGAGGTGCGTTTCTTCTTGTGAACTGTTTCTAAAAACTCTCTTAGCTCTATAAGGATACATTTGCTATGTTATCATAGGTTAATGGAACAACTAAAAATAGTCCTAAGTAAATGGAGAAGTTGTTTTGCTTACAAATAAAAACAAAAATTGTTCAAGAATAAAAAGACTTATTTTGGAGTAATATTTTTATTTTCAGTCATCATTGTTATCCACATTGCTGTCAGTAGTTGAGATGTCAGACATCAGTCCACATAACTTCCTAACATTTCCTGTTAAGACACAAGTTGAACATGTCAGTCCATACCGTGGGTCACACAAATCAGGTAATTGTGCGTGAGAATCACATTAGGAAGCCGCCCGTGGCCATGGCTTAGTGGTTAGCGAGTGCGCTTTCTTAGCCTACTGCGATGTACCATTCACAGGATCGAGTCCTTTTGTCGACCCTCAGGTATATGAGTAAGTCACAAGATGTGGCTTTGGGGGGGTGGTTTTACGAGGTTTCCTCCCAGTTTTCCACCATAATAAGGCAAGGAGCAGTGTGAAGTGGACAATCCGCCCTCATATAAGTGAAATACCCTTGAGTACGACTTTAAACCCCAATCAATCAAACAAACAGTAGAAAGCCTTCTGGTTTGAAATGTGCTGTCCTATGGTTTAACACAGATTAATCACCTCCATGAGAATACCCTAATTAAGTTCAAAATATATCATCATTAATAAACAGAAATTGTTATCCATATATAAGCCTCATGCTAGTAAATCTGGTAATGTATTTATCATTTTCATTTCCACCTATCTTTGGTCGTCTGGCTAACGGCAGTTTGTTTGAAGAGTAGCAGTGCTGTCTTTACTTAGCACTGGAGGAAAATTAACTTTCCAACATTATGGAAACGCTT
>JAQQZZ010072386.1:0-15957 GCA_030265115.1 Mopalia vespertina
TCGCCTGTCACATCCATGTTGCCAGATAATTTGTGTGTGTTCGCCTGTCACATCCATGTTGCCAGATAATTTGTGTGTGTTCGCCTGTCACATCCATGTTGCCAGATAATTTGTGTGGGTTCGCCTGTCACATCCATGTTGCCAGATAATTTGTGTGTGTTCGTTTGTCATTTGTATGCTCTCAGATAATTTGTGTGTGTTCGTTTGTCATTTGTATGCTCTCAGATAATCTGTGTGTGTTCGTTTGTCATTTGTATGCTCTCAGATAATCTGTGTGTGTTCGTTTGTCATTTGTGATGAAACCAATAAAATATAATCCTAGTTGTGTATGCGTTATTTTGTCATCTGTACGTTACCAGAGAATTTCTGTTTGCTTCTTTGTGTGTATTGCGCCTTTTGAAAGGGTATTTCACTTATATCACGGCGGTGTATTCTGACAGAAATTGACACTAGCTATACCATACAATGTGAAGTCGTTTGCTATGTTTGAAAAGTATTGTTCACCCAATGCTAAGTAGAAGCAGAATTGCTGCGCTCCAAACAAACTATCTTTAGTCAGAACTCAATATTGGAAAAGAAATAACCGCTATCGAAACACAGAAATAGGCTAAATGCATCCTCAAAATGAAATATAGAAGTGGAGATAAATGGATAAGATAAATAAAACGCTACCTTTTGATGAGAGCCCTACATTGATGTTTTTGTGTTTATTCAGACAAAACCTCATAATCAATGACAATATTACCGTCACAATGAAATTTGCTTTAGTAAACAATTCGTCTAGTAAGTAGGAGACCGTGAACTGCATTTTCGAGTGAATCAAGGAATCGTTATTTATGCCCCTGTAAACGTACTATTTCACCATTGACTTTCACTTTCCATATACTGTAGGATAGTTACCGATTGTTATCTACACAAGGTACTATTTGAACAATTACTTTCACTTTCCATGTAATGTAGGATAGTCACGGATTGTTATCTACACAAGGTACTATTGGGCCAATTACTTTCACTTTCCATGTAATGTAGGGTAGTCACAGATTGTTATCTACACAAGGTACTATTTGACCAATTACTTTCACTTTCCATGTAATGTAGGATAGTCACGGATTGTTATCTACACAAGGTACTATTTGACCAATTACTTTGCCTGTCCAATGGGGTTAAATACTCTTAGTTGCGGAAGTCATAACAGCGGAAGTGACGTTATTGTTTCAACACTCAAACGAAATATATTACAAAAATAAAGATCGTATTGCATTGAATCCTTTCCTACAGATATGTTGTGGTTTGGGGTAACTTTGGTTATCTGCCTCTATGAGACATATACTAGGGGTATGGTCAAGTAAAGGCAGTGACTCGTTTGAGGAACAGTGAGAGGCATCCAATTGTCTCTATATAAATAAAGCATACGTCAGTACCAATACATCAGATTGTTATTAGGACACCCGCTGGTAAACGACAAACAGACCTCGTTACTTGTGCTTTGTTGCAAACCCAACATGAGTATATTTACTGTGCCTTTATGTTTTGTACATGGAAATATTGCCCTAGAATAAACAAACGTTATAACTCTGTTCGGTCAAAATTCGATTTAAGTTGAGATAAAATCTAATATGTTCAGAAAAAATCTATTAAGAAACGTCATGCAACTGTGCCCTCGGCATAACATTGCAAATTTCCGGTTGTGTATCATTTGATCATTTGAAGCTGCGTCCAATAAACATGCCTGAAGTCCTAGTATTCCCTTGGTCAGAGTAGTCGTTTATTCACAGCCTTTAAACAGTACTCATAATGAATGTGGACTTAATACACAACTTCAAATGTCATCTCATCTTGAAAGTTCTTGAAGACAAATCTCGTACATATATGAACAGCAGAAGGAAAGCAACTATCGGGAAATATATTTGGTATACTATACTAAATAAATATCATTTCTGGTATGTGATATGTATTGAGTCCAATTTGGAGTGGTGTGCAATATATATATAGGCATAGCTAATTTTCTGTGGGGCCAAAGTAAACAATTTAACTTTGCTATTGTCAACCTCAAGGATGTCCTCTAATATTTTCTGAAACCTAATGCAAAATAATAATAAAAACATTTATGTCTTGACTTTGTGTATTTTTGTGTCTATCGCATTCCAGTCTGACCCATGAAGTGAAAACAATTACAAATAGGTGTTATTTTGGTTTTTGTTGCTGCGCCCAAACGATAAGTAAGATATCTTGGATATTTGGCGCCGTCATCAGGCCTTTGTACCTTTTCTTCAAAGATGTGCATTGCTCCCCTCAACCTCTCTCCACCCTCCACACGACTAGCTGCTACATCTTACCGCCGAACATGTTGGTATACTCGCGGAGTTTTGGAAACTGTAAGCAATTCCAAAAAAAAGAAAAGAAAGCAGACTCCTCTTCCCCCCTCCCCAAACACATTCACACGCACACCAAACGACACACACTCAGAGACTTGGTTTACAGCTCTTTAAATATAAGATTGTGTATTCGACTGTCAGCCATCACCCCCTCGACGCACCATGAGAATACACAGACTTGCATTTGTGAACATTGACTAGGATTCCCGAATTAACACAGATGAGACAACGCAGACAGAATATTTCCCGGGTAATTATCAGACACAGTTTCTCGTCTGCGCAATGAACATATACATCATTATCACGCTTCCTTTAATAATGTAATACAGCGACAGCGTCTGTGTATTGTATTAAATGGCTATCTGATTACCACTCGTCTGTTGTCAGTCAGAATAACTGGTCTGAAACTAACAATAATTAAGTTGGAATGACAATAAAATGATATAGTTTATTTCACGAATTAGAGCAAACCTGATTGTAGCAGTATATATTGACACAAAAAGCACATAGCTTTGTTTATAAAATGTCTTTTTTTTTTATTTAACTCACCAAATACACATAGTTTTAGAATGTCATACAACAGTGTCCACAGATCCATATTGCCAGTATACTTTATTGTAGTACAACTAAAGTCGCAGACATTTACATCTAACGGATAGCCGTCCGTTCCCGTTAAGCTATGCAATAACAAGTTTTGTAAAAATATAGCCATTCGTTCGGCACCTTTCGTAAAAAAGATCTGATTGCTCGATCAGCAAGACGTACCCGGACGATTTATAAACATTAGTCAAATTGTGCAAATTGGCGAAATTGCCCGGCATTTCTGGTACTTTTTTTTAGCAGTAAAGCGATCGCTAACTGTTAAAGCAGAAGAACGGATCGTTTGACAACATGTCTAAAGAGAGACGGTCTTTAGTCCTGTCTTTGAAGGCACCTGCAGATAAGTTGAAATAACACATCTTGGTCAGTTTATTCTCTATCCATTTTGGGAAAGGGACTTTTCTTTCTCTTCTATTTTACTATAGATTAGGATGGCTACCAGCTAAATGCTATCTGTGATTGAGTTCAACACAAAATGTTTGTCTTTATAGATGTTTTAAGTTTCTCGCAGGTGTATAAGTTCGGAGCAGTGAGCTACATATGCCACCACATAATACCATAGATACACATCGATCTCATTCCGAGATATTTTATGGCTTCTTATATCACATGGTATAATGCTTCAGATATTGTTTTAAAGGTAGAACTATGTATTACCGTGTTCCAATAACCTTCCCAGAAAACTATATTCCGAACTGATTACTGTTTTATAAGATAGAGTAGGAAGAACAGAATGAATTCGCCCTGATAGTTTCAATGTTGAGGATGCCGGTTCAAATCCCTTTGTACTAATAAACGATAATTATTTCAAACCGTTCAAGTTTTTCAGAAGAGAAGTATGTTGTTATAATTAAACCAAACCAGTACAGCTGTTTGATTCACGATTCTGTGAGTGTATGTAAGACAAACCTAAATTCCCTACAGACACGGATGTACATGTACGTCGTCCAAGTCTGACAGGCAGAAAACCCACACAAACGTTAACCACAAGCCATAATAGCTGAAATTGAAAAACAAATCCATGTTATTTTGCTTTGTATATCAATATAATCTAAACTTGTTGATGCCAAATGTCCTGAAAAAACACAGAATTCTTAACCAAACTAGTGAAGCCGTTGTTTGAGTGAAATAACTTCAAGTACGGCGTAAAACCCCAATCAAACAAACAAACCCACACTTGTATATTTATAGACATAACAATTTTACTTCATGAATATTGCCTTCCGTGGATTTGATCTAATATTTATTCACTATTTATTTACACTATGATACAAACGGATCCTACTAACAGGCCGTAAAGCATTCTGGATGAGGTCTCCATATAACCTCAACGATACAAACTTCATTGATTGATTGATTGATTGGTGTTTTACAGCGTGCTTAATGGCATTTTACTTGTACGACGGATGTGTATTCAAACAATAATTGACACAAGCTTAGCTAAGATGTGAAGTGTTTTCATAATGTTGGAAGGCTAATCTCCCTCCAGTGCTGAGTAAAGACAGCATTGCTACTCGTCAAGCAAACTGACCTTAGCCCGAAGGCCTATACTAACTTAAAAATAGCCACATATATTCAGATTTAATTCAAGTTTCCATACCAAATAACTTGTATCGCTCCCAAGCTGTAGGGGATATAATCTTGCTAAATACATTTATTTAAAGTTCTCGACGATTACCATATTTTTATCTTCCAGAAAATAAATTTATTGCTGGATAATCGAATGAAAATGTTTAAGAGTTTCTCAGCTTAGGTTTATTCTGTTGGACACTCGCCAATACATTTTGCAGTTAGAGTATAACAGAGCATGCACTGAAATGAAGAATGAAAAGCACATTGCACTATCAAACCCGCAGCCATCATAAACAGGAATCAGGAATATATTTGTCAAAAATTATTCATATATTTGTCATCGTTTAATAGCACAAGTGTGTGCTCGCACTCTGAAGTCAGTTATCAGTTAGCATTTACAGGATCAGTTCCGGGAAGACCGTTTACCTCTGGGTCTTCGTTATAGTTTACAAGATTTATTCCAACATTTGCTTCAGTCATCGAAATGACAGAAGTGAATGATGTGTGCATGGCCGAAACCCATTTTAATATTTGTTTCGGAAACTTCGTTGTGGGGAGGAAAATTGGATCTTATTTCTGCGCCCGATACGTAATATAAAAAATAGGTTATTCAAGTAATATAATGTGGCATGGGTGAATTTAAAACTAGTTATCAATGGTTGACTTCAGAGAACTTAATGTCAATGAATATACAGTCTGGACTCCTGGGAGGTTGAATGTGAACTACGGAGGAGACTATTTAGTGAGACAGACAAGATCTTTATGGTTCTTCATGGCTGACCTTATAACACTAAACAACCATTCATCCAAACAGTAAGTTTATATATAATTGATGATATGCCTATCAGTGTTGCGTTTCTTATTGTGTCTAGGGAAACGATATATGTAGAATGTGGACTATAAATGTAGCATGTCATGTAATTTATTACTCTCATATTGGTTTAAAGTGTCCGCAGCTATGGCTTATCTTGTCGTAACTATCTACTGGAAATATCACATGATGGGCCGCTGGGTCGATTTTCAGAAAGGTTTGTAAGTTTAATCTGACGAACATTACGTTTTAAACATTGATATAGGCGTATAATGATCAGGATTACAAACATGTACATGTTATGAAAATCCAATAATAATTGTAAAAGTATTTCAAATTAATGTCAGATCAGCAACTTTTTCTATTTTATTTATCTAACATCTTCTTTCAAACAATGCACGCTTATCACCATTTTGCTTTAAAATGTTCAACCCATGGAAGCTGCATATAAACGCTCAAAAAGTATTAGGATATATGTATTGCAAGAATCGAACACATGCAATCTATACTAGAACATTTCAAGTAGTTATAAGTCACAGTGAACTCGTAAGATGAGTCGAGTAATATTATTTTGGTTCCTTTGATTTTCGTCATTTGTTTCAATGTTACATGGAACAGAAGAAACTGTAGTAAGACACGGATACAGAATAATTGGTCTTTTAGGCCTTGTCGATGGTGGGAAAATGCTACATTACATTACAATGATAATATGATATGTGACGTGACGATTCTATACAGACTCGATTTCTTCTCGTAAGCTTAAATTGTTTCTGTCATACTAATTTAGTAATGGCTAATATCAAATCAATAAGATATCAGGAAAAAATAGAGCCAGGGATAATTGCAGCGAAACACATGGGAAAACATCTAAAATAAACTAAGACACAAAATGATAATAAGGCAAAATGATAACTAAGTTGTCGCATGCAGGATTTTAACCGAATGCATTCTGTGCTTTTATTCGGTCAGTTCCTATCAGTCAAAGGCTAAGGTTCTGAGAAATTCTTGTAATTATTATGAATGGATGATTTATCTTATTTTATAATGGTAACCGACAAAAAATTAAAAGTTGGTGGTCTATTTGTAAATACTTATAGTTACGAAGGGCTGAGGATAGAGCTTCACTTGCATGTTAATATCGCTAATTCATTAATAGATTAGATTAAAACAATGCTGTCCCGCTCCAATAATGATTATTTGCGGACACATGCTTTATACACGCTTCTGCAGCATCCTAGATAACAGATCATATTCAACATGTTTACCATCTATAACCAAAACGGTAACATCAGTGTTGGGTTGTAGAACAGTTGTCTTTTTTATATCCAGAGGCAGTGGTTCATTCATTGGGTTTCTTTATCTCTTTGAGTTATAACTCATCATAATATACAATAAAAATGATGGCATTGAAATACATTGCCTGATATTATACATTGACAATGTACATTTCTTAAATATTGTTTGTATTTTTACTATCTCAAATGTTTTTTTCGACATTTTGTAGTGTGAAAAGGTTCCATATAACATTACTTTCTTACTTAAGTCCAAAAGCTTTGATATGAAATCGGGTGCAGTAAATTAGTTAATAACTAGAAGGTCACACTTTTGTTATTTCATGGCGCCATATACACTTCAGCCAACTCATATGCAGTAGGTTTCTTTACTATTGGGTTGAGAGAGAAGCATATTATTCATTTGTTTTTTTTACTATTGGGTTGAGGGACAAGCATATTATTCACTTGTTTTGTTTTACTATTGGCTTAAGGGAGAAGCATATTATTCACTTGATTTGTTTTACTATTGGGTTGAGGGAGAAGCATATTATTCATTTGTTTTGTTTTACTATTGGGTTGAGGGAGAAGCATATAATGCACTTGTTTTGTTTTACTATTGGCTTAAGGGAGAAGCAAATTATTCACTTGCTTTGTTTGACTATTGGGTTGAGGGAGAAGCATATTATTCACTTGTTTTGTTTTACTATTGGCTTAAGGGAGAAGCATATTATTCACTTGTTTTGTTTTACTATTGGGTTGAGGGAGAAGCACATTATTCACTTGTTTTGTTTTACTATTGGCTTAAGTGGAAGCTTATTATTAACTTGTTTTGTTTTACTATTGGCCTAAGGGAGAAGCATATTATTCACTTGTTTTGTTTTACTATTGGGTTGAGGGAGAAGCTTATTATTGAATTGTTTTGTTTTACTATTGGTTTGAGGGAGAAGCATGTTATTGAATTGTTTTGTTTTACTATCGGTTTGAGGGAGAAGCATGTTATTCAATTGTTTTGTTTTACTATTGGGTTGAGGGAGAAGCATGTTATTCACTTGTTTTGTTTTACTATTGGTTTGAGGGAGAAGCATGTTATTCAATTGTTTTGTTTTACTATTGTTTTGAGGGAGAAGCATGTTATTCAAGTGTTTTGTTTTACTATTGGTTTGAGGGAGAAGCACATTATTCACTTGTTTTGTTTTACTATTGGTTTGAGGGAGAAGCATGTTATTCAATTGTTTTGTTTTACTATTGGTTTGAGGGAGAAGAATGTTATTCACTTGTTTTGTTTTACTATTGGTTTGAGGGAGAAGCATGTTATTCAATTGTTTTGTTTTACTATTGGGTTGAGGGAGAAGAATGTTATTCCCGGCACAGAGCGCTGGATGTAATAATTAACTCAGGTTTGTTGATAATACTTAACTCGAGTATGGTAATTTGCTGACAAGGGCTCGTGATTTTGCAAATTAACAGACGAGAGATATAATCAGCGCGAATCACATAAGCTCGAGTTAATATTATTAATATTTTTCTCACAATAGTTACAATTTATTAATATTTTCTTATTTTGTGTTGTCAGACTTTGCATGATGTGGTTACTATCTGCACACACAGCAGTGGATATTTATGAGGTAGCCAACCATATCACTTTATTTTTTAGAGCAAATCCATATGCGACAAAAGGTAAACCACAACAAAATATGTAATGTGTGTGTTTGTGCTTCAACAAGAGATATTTATATTGGGACGTTTTCTTCATGGAAGACCCTATCTGACATTTGGCCATGGAACACATCACCTACAAGCAAGCAGACGACCAGTGACATTCTATACATAAAGAGCGGAAGAACAGTATGACATACAAGGTCAAGCTATATAATCAACGACTTCTTTATGACGTTCAAGAAATCAGTTTTACTTGTGTGGCCAATCAAAATTAATAGGGGTGTTATTTTCACATGTTAACATAACAAATGTTATCACACGACTGAGGAGTGAGGACATCCCAGTTGTTGTGTGAGAATTGGTGGCTGTAAATAGTTACATCGGTAACCGAAATAGCTAGCATTTCTGTCTATTCAGCAAGAGAAGACTTCAATCAACAAAACAATATCGGTATTTCCGTTGATTTGCGATAACACTTCCTACGTTTCCTAAGTTCCTAAAAGTTTCTAGTCGAGACAATTTCGAGTCGAAGTAATTCGGTGAGTGGCAAAATTTTCTGAACTAGAATCTGTTCAAAATTAGGAAATGTTTTCTCAAAATAACAAAAAATTCTGTTCATATACACTTTCTAAGACACATAAATCATTGAAAACGACATAGGTTCATTAAAACCGTTATTTACAGGTTTAACATTTAGAGTAATTTTAATAATACTTATTTATGTGCATCGTATCGATATCGACAATTCGGTTGGAACTATATTTCATTACTATATCATTTATTGATAATAATAAACCAATAGACCAATGGTTGTATACTGTTAAAGACCAGCCGCTTAACTTGGGAAAGCAGATTGGAGGCCATGCATACGAATTTATACACCTGTGTATTTATCGTGGACTGCAGAGAAATAAAATAGACTCTCTGGACTCATCTGAATTTAACTGTTGGCCTAAACTACCACGAGACTATTTAGTGTGACAGCTGAGATATACACGACGATCTGGGGAGTTCTAACTGGCTGATCACTAACATTCAACAATCAGTTAGCTCGACGGTACTTCTACTCTACTTGTGTCCTTCTTTATTATGGGTTTAGTTCCTCTGGATATAATATATATTTAAGTGTAACTTGTATTAACTGTAAGATTGGACATAAGCCTATGTGTGTATTATCATCAACACGGTTTGGCGTTGGTCTATAGAAATTGTTCAATGCTATTTGTGTCTTTTAGAAAGTTATTTTGGCCGGGTGGTCTAGGTGGCCATCATTTACTACTGGCGATTAGGTGCCTAACTATGTTGGTTTCAATCTTCTAAATTTTCTGAACTAGAGTCTGTTCCAACTAAGAAAGTTTGGTCCTAAATAACGAAATACTGCTATAAATATTTTTATTGAAATTCCATGGTCTTATAACAAGTTGATTACCAGCTACGAGTAATCTAGCGCGACATAGTTGGCGTCCACGGCGTTGCTAACAACGAGTATGTACTCGTAGCTCGTCATGACTTACACAAATGTTATTTATGTTGATACCGCATGCTCAGAACTAGTCCTAACTAGTCATTTATGGTGCAAAAAAAAACAAAATCTAAAATTGAACTTATTTTGTTTTATTTTACATCATAAACAGGATACGATTTCAGTCACGTGATTCCCAACACAAGACCATGCAGATTGAACATATGGACAGACATGTCAAGGAAACCAGATCACAAATCCCAGCAAGCATATATGAAAAATGTCAGCGAGCTTGCAAAACTACTGCAAATATCCGTGCTTCGCTGTACCAGGGCTGTGATGGAAGGTTCCAGTATATTTATCTATCTTTTAACTTGTTAGAAATACTGACTGGTCCTCTCGAATCGCCAACCGCCGAATAACAAACTATACATAATAAAAGTGCAGCCTAGTACGACATAACTCCTGAATGGAGTGGTTTAACTAACCCTATTATAAACAATGCGACAACACAAATACTTTAAACAACATTTTTGACAAGCTGTCGTACAAACTATCTTCATCTTCAGGTATATACTGGCAAATACAACCGGTTAGTCCTCTACTCAGGCCTTATATACAGGGGATATAATTACAATGGGAGTAGGGTTGGAGCTCATAAGAGATTGGGGGGAATGAGTAAAACTAGAAGAACAACTACCAATGTTACATGGTATAAGTGTGAGCAGGTAATTATTTAAGCACAACAAACACGTACTGACATTCTATATATTGAATAAATAAAGTGGTACAGATGAAATGTGGCGCGAATGAGGCTGCATGCGCCAACGAAACTAAACAACCAACCTACAGATGAAATGTTTACTTTCAAGTCAGAGTTTCTCTGTGATACCAGGGGTGATTCTTTTACTCATATTTTTTGCTGTGAATGGGCATAGTCTATTTGATTTGACACACGATTTTGTTATGTAAATATTCATCTTCTCTGTCTTTAAATCTAAAGAATGTTGGAGTGGTACACCAATAACAATAATGTTGGCACAAGGTACAAAGCTACATAGTGGTTGCAGTTCTTTCTTTATTTGAATAGATGTCGGGCTTAAATACTGCAGCTGTATAAACACTTGTTTATTGTCTGGTCCAAACTCAGGTATTTTGGCTTTGGTGGGGACATACACATGTTTCAGAGATTTGTTAATAATTTGGTCGCTAACGTTCAATGGGTATTCATTATTGTCCAATGTAGATCGTATGTGTTCTGGTTCATTAGACGAATGCTGATAGGTACGGCATATCTTCCAGGCTCTGTGGATTAGGTTTTTTATAAGGTGGATTCGTGGCCCGTGACGTGTCCATTTTAAATAAAGTCCGGTTTGTGTTGGCTTGCGGTATATTGTAGTTCCAATGGAGTTTCCTTGTTTTATCAAAATTAAGTCCAGAAATGGTTTAAGATTATTCTTCACACGTGAATTTTATGTTTGGATGTTTGAAGTTTATGTATTTGAGAAATAAATTCATGTCAGATATTGTTTCGTATGCAGTGAAAGTTTCGTCTTCACGTAATGGGTCTGGGGTGTGCAGTTACCATATGTTTGTCAGTGAAATCACTCATAAAAATGTCTGCCAAAGTAGGTGCCATTTGCGAACCCATAGCAATGCCATATGTTTGGAGGAGGTATTCATTATCGAAATAGTATGTGGTGTCGAAGACATAGAGCTTTTCCAAGTTGCTATCGATTGAATCCGTGAAATCTGCTTCCTTTCTCAGGTGTGACTTTATTGAGGATTATGTAAATCGTTTCGCTGAGTGGAATTTTTGTAAAAAGACTACTCACATCAAGTCTGGCTAGAAAGTTCTTGATCTATTTAGCGATGTGACCCAATTAACAAAACTGAAGCAGCCTTCGACCATAGAGTCCCGATGTCGAATGTCCTCCAAAATACAAGTCAAATATTTGCCACGATTGTAGTTATAGGAACCAGTTGCTGAAAGTATTGGTCTAAAAGGAATATTGGTGTTATGAACTTTGGGAAGGCCGTACATCACGGGGGTCCGTGAACCTGTTGGTCGCAAATTATTGTACAAATCAGTAGCAATAATATTCGATGTTGTGGACTGTATAAAAAGTTAATCTGGTAATATTATTGCGCTTTTCTGTAAAATAATCTTCCATCAAAATAAGCAACTCATTGTGAACATCCCAAAATTATTCATGTGTGTGGGCGTCGAAAGGTAAACGTGGTGCAGTTTGTAAATCAGACACAGGACAGGGGAGACTACTGTATAACCGTCGTCAAACACAGCGCAAGCCTACTAGTTATTTATGATATAGTTTATGAAGTGGATAAGCGTATGCCATAAGTCCACGCTATATAAATATTCTAGATAAAAAAGCACATTCGACAGCGTTGTCGTCTGTTTATATATCAAATTTCGGTAAGTGTTTTCTTTGGTTTGACTGTTTAATCTGAATATCGGACTAATATGTGATCCTGAACAGTACTTGCCTTAAAACCACTACATACATGTACGTCTGTGTACCATTTATTTGTCACCTAATAGATTGAACCAATGGAACCAAGGCAAATTCTGTTACGATGTTAACTTTAATAACGGCTTTAAAGCATGATGGTATGCATTTGCCTCGCCGTTCTAAAACCCTATTTTGCCAGCTGAAATCTAGATATATCCCTATTCGTACTTACAGAGATTTAATCTTCACATTACTGAGCGTTGTAAAACATGCCCCGTCGAGTAGACCATTGCTCATCTCTTTTTACTTCACAAATATGACAGTTGTCGATTGTTTTTCCTGTAAGATTCACAAACTTGGTATTGTTCATTTGTTTCAATGCAAACTGTGCTTACACCAGATATTAAGCACCGGAACAGGGGGTTTCGAGCTGTTGCTTATTTCCGTTGAATTGTTGTAGTTTCAAATGGTGTGTTTATCTGACAAACCTGTTTGTTTCCACCCGCCCCCCCCTAGCCTTGGTAATCTGCTCCTTTTTGTTAAGTCTCTACGCAACTCTCAATAAGATTGAAACATATTATTGTATTACATGGCTCACATCATTCTTTGGAGCGGAACCGCCAGAAAGGAAGTAAATAACCACCGGTCGAACATACTGGCCTTACCCAGGGGGCATCCTAATTAGAAACACTTTTACTATTCACATAACTTTCTATATAGCTGCCCAACTACATTTCATTTCATGTCGGTTAATATTTCTGCATATTTACAGAAGATTGCAATCAATAACAAAATCAGATTGCTATTGGGTGAAATAAGAATCACAAAAAACATATTCTACTGGAAAATACATCCAAGAGGTGTGTCTTTCTTTAGAAACCACCTAGTTCACAATGCACACCCCCAACTCCACCTAACTTACATATCCAATGTCATTCAATAACCATACTGGTTATTTTGTCCTTGCAAGTCAGCCTATTGTTTACTTAAAACAATGGAAGGTACACGCTTATATATTAACACTAGCGTACATTTGCACTGGAATCACGACATAGTTTTTTTGCACAAGCAAACAAATAAACTAATAAATGGAATTGACACATTAAGCTATTATAATTCTTACATAAATATATTAAATTTATTACATTAACAATGAACAACTCGCGCCAACGCAACCGAAGGAACCGATGGTGTGCAAATATAAACGGATTGTAGTTTAGCTTCATGGAGCGATGATTTCCATCTAGGTAAGCCCTCGGCCATATGACCTTGTTCAATGTATTTATTCCCAAAGACAGACTTTTCTAATCTGTTTATCTTGAAAATATACATATTTATTATGTGAGAGTAGCGCTTTGTTGAATTGTTTACTGGATTAACCACGTTAAGTTGGGGATTTGCCAAACCATTTTTATAGTATATGGTCAAAGCATCATTCACAGGTTTAAAACTGCATTACGCCCTCTATACGCCTCCTAGACATATGACGCATTCCCTTGGAAGTATTACGAAACTTAATAATTACGGACATACAATATAGTAAAATATACCGCTAGTTTGAACTAAATAGATAAGTCGCAGCTTTACATTTTTTTAAGAGATTCTTGTCATGTTTGACATTTACCCTGTGGTGGGTTCCTGGTAACCTTTCTCTGACAAACGACAGTAATTAATCCAAACCAGCTTTTATTGATCTGTTTGTTGTTTGTCCAACCATTGTGGGCTATACGGCTCTCGAATAGAATCTTAATATAATGGCAAGTATGTTGTTAATGTTGTACACGTGACACTCCGTCATCATTCTAAAGCTCAGTTGTGAATTCATGACCTTTGCCCACTACTTGTATACAATGATGTTTTGTTTCATTGTTTGTGCCGTAATGTAGTGACCCGACTGAAGTTCTACGCCTTAATAATAAGCATACCATGATCGTTTATTTTCCAACTCCTGCTAAGACCAAACCACACGTGCTTAGATGTTTTTGGACCGACGTCTGGCGGATGTCGACGGGTGTTCATTCATGTCATTTTGCAGCATTGACCCATTGGACTTTCTTGTCACCCTAACGTGCCTTATATCATTTGAGACAATGTCAATGTGATTGTGTCTGATACACGTATTCTGTGTAAACACCCAATTCACACTTGGTGATTGAACCATTCACTATGTATTCCTCTGTCAGAATTGTGTGGTTACAATCTTTTAAATTAATTGTCAAGGGCAACTGCGGTTTTAACGATACCCTACAACTGTAGAAATATTGCTGGAAGACATACTTAATTCATCAGGTGGTTTACTATCCCGAATACTTAAATATCACAAAACAGCCTACCTAGTTCTTGCAGTCTTTTTATGGTGACAAACGGAACTATTTGAAACACAGCTTAATTAAGAGGACTGTAGCGACCCCTATTGTAATAAAACCCCGGAATGTAACAAGTATTACATTGCTGGCAACATTGTTGCCCGGAATGTAATACTTATTTCACATCAATGTTGCTCGGAATGTAATATTTATTGCATTCCGGGCAGCAAATGCCCAATTTTGTCCGGGAATGTAATACATTATATTGTATTCTGAATGAAGATATGAATACAGAACAGGACAGTTAATGTGAATATTTACGTGCATTTAAAACTACAGTTGGGGCTTTAAGTAAGTTACATTTGCACATGTGAATGAATTGTGTTTACGTAGAGTAATATAATTATATTCAAACTTCACTGTGCAATATTCCTATTATTATTTATATCAAACTTTAAATTTCTAAATCAAATCATTTTCCCAATAATGTTTGACAATTGCAAGCCCAGACGAGGTCAAAACAGAATAACATCATTTGAAACATGACATGAAATAGCGTAACGTTATAAGAAACCTTATATCAAGATGACGTCCTTGTGTTTTTAGGGAAGAGATGAAACGCGTTCCTGTACAACGTCATAATAGAAACGAAAACATCTGCTTCAAAACAAATCCAATCATAATCGCAAACTGAGTGTTATCAAAAGTGTTAGTCAACGGCAGTGAAATATCACTTTACCAAGTGAAGGAAATCCTGATATTTCACTAACATATCAATAATAAAACACAACGAACAACGGATCTAGATTAAAAGTATCAGGGCGGAACTGTGCTGTATTACACATTGTTTATATGTTCAATGTTATTAAATGTACATATTTATTCCAATTTAATATGTGGAAATTTCACACGGAAAAATGTCTAATAAAATAGCCCAGTCATGTGCCAAGTTGTTATTACATATCGGGCAGAGAATGCAATAAAGTTTATGTATTACATCCCGGGAAGCATTGTTGCCCGGACTGTAACAAGTGTTTATACATTCCGGACAACGTTGCTGATCGGAATGTAATACTTATTGCATTCCTGGTTGTTATGACATTCCGGGCAGCTACAGAGGACTACTGAAGTAAGTATAAAAGCTTGTGTATTTTAGATATTAATATTTTAGTTATTCCATGCAGTAAATGTAACGACAATTCTACCGTATATAAGTAAACCTGGCCAGTAGTAGTAGTTTGAATATTTCAAAACATCATTTATAATGTGTAAAGGAACGGCACAAATGTTAATGTTTATATATGGGTTGTATGACTCTTCGTGTGCTCGGTTTCCCCGACTCTAACTCAAATGTTAATGTTTATATATGGGTTGTATGACTCTTCGTGTGCTCGGTTTCCCCGACTCTAACTCAAATGTTAATG
>JAQQZZ010072397.1:0-16097 GCA_030265115.1 Mopalia vespertina
ACGCTCTACCGCACAACAGTCACGTTTATTTGTTTTGATAGTTATTTTCAAACATCTTCAGATTCCAACATTTCATTAAAACCGTCGCCGTCTTACCTCCATGCCTCGCGTTCAGCCCGTCTGCGTTGAAAAGCTAAATGGGACTTGATCAGTACAAAATGAGACACCGAGAAATATAACAACGACTGAATTTGGATATTATTTAAACTGAGAACACAAAACCTGCCCTTGATCATGTTTATAAGTTGATTTTGAGCACTGCTTTCCGTCATTATTTTTGCCTCCTGCAGTAGACTCCTACTGTCGTTGAACCGGCTTAGTCCATTGGCCGGTGGATTGAGGGGAAAGCCCCAGATGGGACAAGATTATGTACCCTTAGTCGACTTAGTTAACAGGATAGAGGTTTCTAATGTGCTAAGGTTAATACACCCATGTCTTAACCTTGGCTCGCAAAGATGGTACAATACCTGAATAACTTATGATTGGACTCACCAAATTCAGAGAGCGCGTTCTATAGATGTGGTCTGCCTGTTTTGAAAGTACGCATCGGATTGCTTTAGGAAGGACGCATGAGTCAATTAGGCCTACAACAAACTAAAGACGGTAATTCATCACACATTTTATCTGTGTATGCATTTACATCTTGTTTTCTTTAAAAGTTTCTAGTTTTCAAATCATAGTGCAGAAACGTGTCCTACATATCATAGTTGTTGTTGTTTAGCTGTCAATCCAAGCATACAATGGGCTACATGTAAATAAAAAAAACATTAATTTTATCCTAAAATTTCCTTTCAAACTATGGCAAGCCGTTTTATCACTTCTACCTTTATTCTACATAATGTCGAATTAGTTCTGCTTTTATTTTACTTATGTTCTATTCGTTTTCACATATGTGACATTCTTTTTTACTTTATTTCACTTATGTGAAAAACAATTTCACTTATGTATCATAAAAGTTTATTTTACATATTTAGAATTCATTTCAACATATCTAAAATTATTTTCAACATAAGTTAAATTCTTTTTCACATAGTAAAATAAAACACATAAACCTATTTCACATACATAAAAAGAATTTCACTTATGTAAAATAAACTTTTATTTTACATATGTACAAAAGAGTTCCACTTATCAAAACTACTGAGAAACAAGGGACCTTATCCAACCTTTGTTTTTGCTCATATCGTCCTGTGTACACTTTCAAGACAAATGCAAAGACGATAGGAGTATATTCCAATGACAGGCTAAGCAATAGCACATGCTGCGCAAGTTTGGGCTCGGCAGGGCACACTCCCAAGTCGATACATTTTGATCAGGAAATGGTCCCTCTGCAGCGAGATTACAACAACAGCAGCAAAGCAAAGCGCAGACTGCCAAAAGTCGAATATCGACTAACACTCGCATATATTTACTGTCTAACAAAGGCTGAAACACAAAACCATACTTTCTATTCTGAAAAATGCCAATTACGGCCAATAACAAATAAAAGTGAATATTATATCCGGTGACGGGTTTGATTCTTATTTAGTATGTTTTTGTTGTCTACATGAGTTTGTTTCCCGATTAATCTGACGTGGTAATGCTCACTACGGAATCGGTCGCAATTGTAGGGCTATAAAACAAATGTAGTTTCCATGATTTATTCTTCGCCAGAAAATAACAAATGCTTTGCGAAACGCAGAGGATGGATGTGCATGTGCTTCTGATCAGATTGTAGTTTTGGAGAGAATTTATTGCCGCCGAATCGAGGCTGTGAGGGTGAAGCCGTATTTGTTGGCTTGGATGCTTTTATTTCACATATGGACAAAAAGAGTTCCACTTGCCTTTTTATTTTACATCAGTGAAAAAGATTTCCACATATGTTGAATAAAGGTTTATTGTACATATGTCGAATTCTTTTTCACATATGTTGAAATGTTTTTCACATAAGTGAAATTCTTTTCAACATATGTAAAATAAATAATTTATTTTACATATGTAAAAAAGAATTTCACAGAATCATGTGGAATTCTTTTTCACGTGACTGACATACGTAAAATTCTTTTTCACATATGTAAAATAAAGTAATTTATTTGACAATTGTGAAAAAGAATTAAACATATGTGAAAAGGAATTCAAGATATGTACAATAAAGAGAGAAGTGATAAAACGGCTTGCCATATTGAACGGCTTTCAGTATAATTGTAGTTCATATTAAGAGTTATGGAGTGTAAATCTTTTAGTTTTTGTCGGATTCCAGACGTTTTTTATTTTTATTCCTGATGTGCGTAGTAGTATGGTCTACTGAAATTTTTTTCTTTCCAGTTTACGTCAAAGGAAGTTAAATCTAGTACTGTTATGCATCAATATAGACAAAGGGTAAATTAGGAATATTCATTGATGAAATTTAAATTCAATCTACTGTAATTAACTGTCAGTATAGATGCAGAGTTCTGTATCACTGAAAGTCAATTATATCATGTATCCGTATCTAGAGATACAGAGTTTGAGCCCCCATAACCGTATAATTTTAAGTTTTTACACTTACCGACTTTTATGTGTGTTCAATTAACTACTGGCCAATAAATTTTTGCAATTTGACCGCTGTGATACATTTTGTATGTCAATTGCGACCTAAAATCGTCCAGAAGACGCGTTTAAAGAAGTGGAACCTCACGGTCCAAGTGCATGTTGTCATGCCGCCATATTCCTTCTTCACAAACGAAATTTTCCGTGAATATGGCCTTCTGGGTAATCTACCTTGATAATTATTATACAAAAAGCCTCGCTTTCGATATATATGTAGTAAACAAAGATTTATGATAACAACTCTCCATGATTCACTAGCTGAACGGACATTTATTTCTTGCTACACTTAATTCAAAACAGATGACAACCCGAGCCGATGGCATCTCAAAATGACAGCACTAGTCGTGCGCCTTTTCAATTCAATTAAGAAAAAAATAACTTTCCGTATGTCTTGAAGGCTGAACAAACTAAAGTACTGGTGTATTTGAATATTCATGTTTTCCTCAGTATGATGGGCCATGGCTGTCATGGATGTCAAATTCGACTTGTTGGCTGAAGAGTTTAAGAGCCCACAAAATTTTTGGAGGTAGTTTTGATAAAACATTTAGAACCTTTACTTCTGGAATAAAAACTCATGGTGCGGTTCTTTAAAAACAACTTTTTGAGGAGCAAAATTTTGACTAAAGACGCTAAATTACTGCATCAGCCATTTTACAGTTAATGCAGTGTTTTATTTTCCAATATAATTTAGTTGGATATCCAAGGGATTGTATTTTTTGTTTTCAGATTATTTGCAGAACTAGCAAAGAAAATAAATGCCACTTGAGGAAGTCAGTCTGCTTTAGTTCTAATTATTGGTGCTATACTATTTTCTTTTTAATTGAATTTCTGAACCATTTTATTGAATCCTTTGTGGACTTTATATTATTGTTATAATTTATATGGAGAACCCTAATAATTTTCTGTAATATGAACCATGTGTCCTAAATTCCCATTATGACACTTATATACAGACCTCTCAACGATAGGAGAGTGATCACTCGCACCGCCTTGTCCTCACCCAACTTGAGAAATACCAAGACAGATTCGTTAATTATACTCTATAACGTCTTAAGTGCCATGGCGTTTAGAAGCTGTCGGTAACTGTAGCTGGGCTGGAACACAGGTTTATGAATATCAACTGATTCTTTACTTCACAGTGTTTGCAAATGATACATGAAGCAATCTGAAAATTTGACTCGTGTTGTGTCAACAAATACTTAAAGATTATAAACATTTAATTAATGCAATCGTGTTGAGAGATACTAACAAAAATGATGAAATATATATATAAAATAATTATCTAAGTGATTCACTGTTGATGTTTCTGATTAATTATGTTAAAAGCTGAGGGACATAAGGGCTCTGATTGTAAATTGTACTGCCTCTTAAAGGTTACGTTTTGTTTACTTTATAATATTGCTGTTGGTGGCTTTTATATCTAAATGTGCATAAATAATCAGTAAATTTTCATATTGGTAATTGACGAAGATTTTGGCAACTCTGACCCCGGTCGTCTTATTGAAGCCTGAATAAGAGGCTGATGTACATTGATAGGCTTACGAAGTCAAACGACAATTGGATAAGAAAAAACATAACATTGGCTTTCTAACCCACTGAACAGATATTTTCTACGATTTTTTTAATAATGTTTAAATAATTTATCAAAGTTGAAGATAAATACCTCGCCCCAAGATTTTTCAGGGCGCAGACATCCTGCGCTTTCCCTTTTGAAGAAACCGCCCGAACTTCTCACAGTTGGGTTCGGAGCTTTCCGTGATGACGTGAGTTGGGCCGGTAATTTGTCAATTGCATCATTAGACTTGCAGACGTGACAGTTACGCTGTCCTTACACATGACTGTTAAAGATTGTTTTTGTCAAATTTCAATTATATTTATGTGAAAATCGTCCATACCGAATTAAAACCAATACCAAATGTACCATTTTCACATCTAACCCTGATCAAAAGCAACCCGATGGATTCTCCCTGGTTGTTTTGAGAAGAGTAAACCGTTTCAGTTCGGCATAAGTCCGACTGAGAAACGTTGAAAAATAAAACCAGATGCAGTTCCAACATTTTCTGTGCATAGTTCGACAATTTGTAAGGAACAACAACGTATGTCATCTGTGGCTCGACGTGCTAAAGCTAATAATGAACTATAACCTATAAGAGTGAGTTTTCTAATTGATTTTTTTAACCTACGTCAGAAAATCACAAATGAATATATATTAAATAAAAATAACAGCTGGTTGAATGATATTTTGTTTAAATGTTGTACCTATGTACTACAGTATGTAATCATAAACGAGTCATACAAATTACTGCCGTAAACACTTCTGAACAATCGGTGTGAGCACATAAATAGTTCATACTGCAAAACTTATTAATTTATCTCGTTAGAAATGTACAAAAATCTAAACAGATAATTCTAAAGAAGATATACTATTCGAAATTATTTGTTCATTTAGGAATATTAAATGTCTTTAAAAAATAGTAGATTTGACGTAAAGGAGATTTGCTGCCAACAAAATGCCATTTCCAGTTAATATTGAATTGTTCACCCCAGGAACTAAATTTTTCTGTTAATCGTATTTAAAAAATATAAAAATAAGTTAATTTTTAGTGATATTCAAGTGATAATTCAAATACCCCACATTTTGGTCCACATTTAGGAGGGCTCGGTTTACATTTTTATTCATTATTTTTCTTAGTAATTTGAGTTTTAATCAAAACTCCACCGAAGCCATCTTTTGCGCGCGGGAATTCCCATGTGATATATTTTGTACATCCTGGGAGAGAAGAGCTACAAGCCCGGCACACGTCACACTACTCGCCACAACATACTAGCAAGTAGAATATGGCGATATCAACTAAAATAATTTACCTTCTATATCAACGGCTCCTAACTCAGCGTGAACAAATCAACAAAAAAATGTACCCATCGGAATATGGAAGCTAATATGTTATTCTTTGTATTGGCATATTACAGGACAGATAACAATGTAATAATTATGTAATATTTATACTACATGTACATAATTCATATAAAAAACTAACGCTTTTTGAGGCAGTATAAATGCAGTTATTTGCAAGTTGTGTAAATTGGATTGTGCTAAAAAAGTAAATCATAGTACAACATCTCATGTTACTCAAAGCCAATCGTAAGATCGCAATCAAAACGTTACGTTAACTAAACATTAACTTAGACGAAAGATGTCAGAACTAAATGTCAAATCCACAAAAATCAATGTTGAGGTAACTAAAATTCAACGATAATGAAACTGTTGCTAAACGTTTATTGAACCGATCAACGTTTAGATCATAAAAATTCAACGTTTATGAAACAGATTTTTAACGTTTTATTGATGTTAACTCTCAACGTAATAAAAAAGTAAATAAAACCGATTATCAGCGTTTAGGTGACTAAAATTCAACGTTATTGAAGCGGATTTTCAACGTTTTATTGACATTAACATTCAGCGTTATGAAAACGTAAATAAAACTAATTATCAACGTTAGAACAAGGTCATTTGTAAACGGGAAATCAACCGAAAAAAGACGTTAAAAGGACCATAAATCAACGTTTACAAACGTTTTTCTAACCTCATTTCGACGTTGTTTTAACGTTAAACAATAACGTTAAATTAACATTAAAAAGATGAGCAAAATGACGGATAAAAAACGTTAAAAAACGTCGCAAACGTTATATCAACGTTAATTAAACGTTTACGTGCTATCTGGGTATGTGTTATTAATATCATCACTCTTTAATATAACCACAAAAGCCACGAGAAGATATGGGTTGCATGTTTTACTCCGGTCTTGCGGTAGAGTCCTTAATATCAATAAACTATAATAACATCCAATAGCTGCCATATGGTTAGACAGCATTCCTTTACAACTAACTGACAAATATTTACATGTATGCCACATTTCATGACAAAATACTTGTAACAAACATACATTTAAACAACAAACAGCACTGGAAGATACAACACAGGCTAGACTGTGGTGTTGATAAATGCGCGAGCGAGACATAATGTTAAAACAAAAAACTTTAACTTACGTAGGCCTAAGGCAAGGATCTTTGTCATTTGTAAAGATAGTGTTCCTAAGCTAGCTTACAGGACAAATGGGAGAGAAATCACTCGTTGTACATCCTACATGGGCCTATGCCATTGTCGGGTCGCGTCTCCAGAACTAAAGACTTTCCCCCGTCAAAGATCAAATTAGCGCAGAAATTACCGCTACTCCCCTGGTCTCCCTCGCTCTCACGTGCTGTCCCGCGCTCTGCCGACGCTGAGCAGCCAGCCGAAAGTCGAACAATGAGACAGCTAGTTCACTAATAGCCGATTTACTTCTACTGCAGCTTGGATATACATCCGCAAGCTGTGCTTGCGTAATAAAAGTAGGTGGTATTATAATTGGAAATATAAAGTTTTACGTGAAGAAATGATGTGCAATGTAACTAGTGTAAGGACACTAATAGCACACGTAAAGATGTTATATGCAACTACAACGAAGTGCCGACTATAAAGAACTTTATAGGTCCATGGTGTGACAAACGTACATTTATAGCGGGCTGTTTTACTCATCAATAAATGCGAGCACAATTGTACAAACAATATCAGTAATTTTACCTTATCACAGTCTACGTGACTAGGGATCACGTGAGAGCGCAAGCAAGCGTGACTAGATCATTGCGTCTAGCTGACATGGTCGAGTAATACGCTACTAGCTGCTCCGTATTGTTGTCTTAGGAAAACTGGTAAAGTAGTTTCCTGATATAACTTTTTCTAGGCACTGTTAAGAAACTTTAATAACTTGTTGCACTACTAGTGTAACTAGTAAATATTAAGTTAATTTTGGTCTGACAATTTTGTTTCTGCCTAAGCTACTAGCTAGGCCAAAAACGGGTAAACCCGATCACTATGCCTAAAGACACACACACACATTGTCGGATAGTGATAATGTTGTCAATGAGGAACGTCTGCTTCAAGACTAAAAGAACCATTTAACACAGTCAATACAAATTGACGATAAAAGCTCTCCGATTGCCAGTACAAATATGTCTACAAAGCCTTGGGAGGCAGTGCAAGACATGCAAGTGACTATGTCTAGAATAGCGGACGCCATAGATCTTATGGGCTCAGCATCAGGGGAAAATAGCTTCTCAGTCAAAGCCCAACTTCAAAGCTTAAAAGAAAGTGCTCTAACAGCATAACAAGCGACATATATCAATCGCCAGTTGCTAAAGTTCGTAAAACTGTTTCCCAAGAAACTGAAATTGAGAATTCTGACTCGGACTTAGATTATATTTTAAATGACAGTCAGCCCAATAATGAGGCTATTTCCGATGATGTCGATTTTCTGAAAGAAATCGAACAGGAGTGTGACATATCGGACAAGACAAGGCCAAACGTGAAGGAATGTATTGCCAACATTACAAACAAACGTTTCGCGACGTCTCTGAGTGCTGAACGCCTCAAAGAAAAGCTGTATTTATAGGACAGACCAGGTAATTGTGAGAAACTTCATGTACCACTGGTAAATAATGAAGTATGGCGAAAACTCAAGGCTCACAACAAATCAGTTGATCTTAGGATGGCTAATGTCCAAAAAGCCGTTGTTAAGGCTGCAGTTGCGATTGCTGAAGCAACTGAAATACTTGCCAGTGTGAAAAATAAAAATAAGTTTTCAGAACAAAACTTATTAATAAAGAAAAATACTGATGCACTTGCATCGCTCTGTCATGCCAACTATGCAATTTCACTTCATAGGCATGAATTAATGAGACCAGCTATAGCTATGGAACTCAGAGCCGTCTGCAATAGTCAGATTCCTGTAACGGAGCACGTGTTTGGTGACGATGTCGCCGGCAGTTTGAAATCTATGTAATAAGCTTGGCTCTACTGTGACATACGACAGAGGTAACAACAGACACGCATATCGTGCAAGAGGCTGACAGCATGGACATTTTTTAGGCCATGGTCGTAAAAGTTACCAAATTCAGCGAGGAAAGTACATCAAGAGGGAAGAAAAGCAATCCCCAGATTTAGTGACCTTCTCACATCTGCAAGATCAGACGTGAGTCAGTATGAGTTTTATTATTCACAAATATTACAAGCCTTACATAGCAAGGCTCAGTCCTTTGTAGCAGGCAGGTTAAGGAAGTATATTCCTATGTGGAAAGAGCTAACCTCTGATATAGAGATATTAGATATGGTCAAGGGAACAACCATTGATTTTATTACTATTCCATATCAAGGAAATTTACCCAAGCAGAGAAATTTCTCTAAATTTAAACAGTCTATAATAGACGAAGAAATCCAAAAATTACTTGATAAACAAACTATTGTGACTTCATATCACGAGGAAGGCGAATATATTTCCCCCATTTTTGTAACATCAAAAAGTGACGGCTGTTTCCGAATGATTTTAAATTTGAAAAAACTTAATGAATTTTTGCCTATGAGCATTTTAAAATGGATACATTGACCTCGGTCAAAAAAAAAAAGTCTTATGACTCCAAATTGCTACATGACCCCTTAGGACTTAAAGGGTGCTTACTATTCTGTGCCTATTGCATTTGATTACCAAAAATATCTCAAATTTACGTGGCGACTGAAACTTTATAAATTTTTCTGTTTTCAAATGGACTGAGCTTTTGTCCTCGTAAGTTTACTAAATTGCCAAAGCCACCCTTTGCTTCACTTCGCAAGAAAGGCAATTTGCTAACTGGCTATATAGATGACGTTTATGTTCAAGGGCAAACTTATAAGCAATGTTTTCGTAGCTCTCTGGATAACACATCCAGTCAAATTGGACCTTATACCATCTAAACAACAAATATTTCTGGGATTCCTGTTAGATTCTGAGACAATGACAGTTCGCCTAACCGAGACAAAAGCTAATAAAGGCTTGTCGAACTCTGAAAAAAAAGCTAAACTATACGTGAAGTGGCACGTTGGTTTCAAGTATATTGGTTTCAAGTTTCCCTGGGGTTATGTTTGGACCACTGCATTACAGGAATCTGGAAAGCCAGAAATTCACTGCCCTCAAAAATAATTTTATAATTTTTATAAGCATATGTCACTGTCCCTATCAAGCAAAGAAGATATACAATGGTGGATTGACAATATTGATACTTCTTTTAATTTGGTATATCGAAACGCTCCTGAAATTATTGCCAAATCGGATGCCTCAAATTTGGGAGGACCTTGGACTAGTGATGACAAAAAATTATCATATTTATTATTTGGAATTAAAGGCCGCTTTTCTAGTGTTACAATCTTTCGAATGTTTACTGTGTGGTAATGGATAACGCAACATCCATTGCATGTATAAGACATTTGGTCACCAGTCACTCTTCTCTTTGTAGTGAAATCACTAACCAAAGTTGGTGCTGGTGTCAATCAAAAAGTATTTGGCTGACTGCGCTGCATATTCTTGGTGCTCTGAATGTTGAAGCTGATGCATTAAGTAGGGCCCATTCCCTCAATAAAGAATGGATGTTTGATTCAAATATACTACACAAAGCTTTGAAAAATGTAAATGCTTATCCAGATATCGATCTATTTGCTTCAAGAGTGAATGCTCAATTTAACAAATGTGTATCATATCGTCCGGAACCTGGTACTCTGGCCGTCGATGCATTTTCCCTTTCATGGAGTACTTTAATTTTTTTTTATATTTTTGCTTCTTTCAGAGTAATTCCACTGGTCTTACAGAAGATAGAGGCTGAAGCAGCCACGGGAATAGTGGTGATCCCCGACTGGCCAACACAGGTTTGGTTTTCCAAAGCTATGAATCTGCTCATAGGTCGTCCAGTATTAAGGACCAGAAACCAAGAGAGACAACTTCTCATCTTACCGACTCACCAAGGCAAACTTCATCCATTGTCCCACAAGCTACAACTGTTAATCTGCCATTTGTCCGGGAACAGTTGCAAACTATCGGAATTTCAAAGGCAGCTTCGGACATTATTATGGGCTCATGGAGAGACATTATAAAACAGCAATATAACGTGTACCTTATCCAGTGGACACAGTTTTGTCACGAATGGGGATACAGTCCCATTTGTACTTCTGTGAATAATGGTATCAATTGTCTGGCAGAGTTAATGGAAAGAGGCGTTGATTATAGTGTGATAAATACCGCACGGTCCGCCATCATCTGTATTATCTGTTCAAAACTATTCTTCATTTGGTGTGCATCCCTTGGTTAAAAGATTTGTGAAGGGTGTATTTCAACAGAGACCATCTCTTCCACGATACAGTATGACATGGAAGGTAAACTGTGTTATACGATATATTTGTTCATTATCACCAGTGGTGGATTTAAGTTAAAAAAATTTGACGTTGAAATTAGTTACTCTGTTATCATTGCTTACAGGACAGAGGTCACAAACTTTACACGCCTTGGATAAAAGTGTGCTTATTGTTCAAAAACGTCTATAAAGCTGACTAGGCCTGGCTATCACCAGGCACCAATTCTATTGAAGGCTTATAATGAGGACCAAAATATATGTGCAGTTCATCATTTAAAGCAGTATTTAGCAAGAACCTCTCAAGCCGGTTTCTAAAGACAGTGTCAGTCAGTCAAGGTGGATTAAAGTTGTGTTAGAACTGTCTGGAATAGACACTACTATACACCAGTGCTGCATTCAAGTCGGGGGTACCGCTTGATGTAAATATGAGAAATGCATTTCACTTGCCAAATATTATTTGAAAGATTTGAGTATAACGTGAATTAAGAATATTGAATTCAAGCAGGTAATATCATGAATTGTTTGTTATTACTCTGAGTAGGGTGTAAAACACCAAGCGAACAAAAACAAATGTTGTGACTTTCAGTTTGAATAACGTTTAGGGTTTTATGTGAAACAAACAGTTTGGGGACATGTTATGTTATCCCAACAGTATAATCATGTATCATTTAGTGGTTCACTGGTCTAGTTGTTTCGGAGAACATATTTAATCCACTTCAGTTAATATGAACATTATATTTCGTGAATACAAATTGTGTTTAATTTGGTGGAAGTGTATTGGTTTATTTGCTCTATTTAATAAAATGCAGTGCAAAAGAACTATACTTGAACAGTAAAGTAATTTTCCAATCGGACTATTAGATTGTGTTCTTTATTATCTTAGGCACGGTGAAGTTCAATACCACATGGCTTTGAAGTCTCACGTGATCCGTAGTGACGTAGACCAATTTTAGATCAATTTTAAAAATTAAACGAAACTTACTTTAGGAAGTTTAAGTTTGATAGTAATTTTACATTATCAGTCAGGAACGGAGGAATTACGCGCCCTCCCTATTCATCCCACCCTTTATTTCATGTGGCATATTCACTGTTGAATAATGACCTAGTCACGCTTGCTCGCGCTCTCACGTAATTCCTCCGTTCCTGACTGCGATAAGGTAAAATTACTATCAAACTTCAACTTCCTAAAGTAAGTCTCGTTTAATTTTTAAATTAGTCTTTTATACCGTTTTCAATCTTACTAACATATTTTTGTAAATGTATATATTTTCATCTTTTGAGTTCAATGTTATCCCTTTTATTATTGTTTTGTTATATAACTAGAATTCGATGAAAAGAGGTTTACCTATTGTGGGTCATCGAGTTTTTAAAATAAAATATATTCTATCTATCTATTTGCGGGTGGTTGGAGAGAGCGTCATGTTGCGCTGGTGCTCTCTGAGCTAAAGGGGAACAGGAAACCGATCTGTTTGTGGTGTCTGTATTGCGTCCTGTTATAACTGTCCCGTCTTGTCTTTGTGTGTTGCCAGTGGTGTCGAGGGTGGTTTCCTTCACCCATTGGGCTGGCACGTCGTCATATCAGTGAAATACCTTTGAGTACGACGTAAAACCCCAATCAAACAAACAAACAAACAAACAAACAAAATCTATCTATTGTATATCACTAACGTTGCGTTATTCTTCGGAACACATTCTTCAGAGTTTAGAACTTTGTCAACCATGTCTTAGCTTATACATTCTCCTTACCTCTCATCCCACGGAATTTTTCGCCATTCTGGAATCCTCGGTTCTGATGCTGAAAATAAAATCATATGACGATTAGGTATATTAATTATAATAGTACAGGCCTCGATTGTTATGGAGAGTTGAAGTAGAGAGGTTTATAGACAATGGGATCAGCATTTGGCAGATATTTCAGATGCTTCTAACTTGGAATATTTGTTATTTCAAACATTCGCTTTTGGTGGGGATGACTCCGCCCAACGTGACCTGTATTTCCCTGCAAATGAATTGTGTTTTACGGTGAATTTCCGAAGCCGTCATGAAGTTTTTAACAATTGGAGAAAGAACAATTTGTAAATTACGCTTTACCTTTCACAGACGCGTATGTCATTATAATAACGACAGTCGAGACGAGGCAACATTGTCTTTATTCCTGTGTGAATAGCCAATGAATAAATGCCAATCAATAGCCTACACATCACCTTTGACTGATTGAGACAACTCAAATCCTACTGGGGGCCCGCGGCCGTGGCTTAATGGTTAGCTAGTGCGCTTTCTGAGCCCACTTCGATGTACCGTTCACAGGATCGAGTCCGTCAGTCGACCATCAGGTATATCAGGGAGTCACAAGATTTGGCTCCGGCAATTGCGAGGGTGGTTTTTACGAGATTTCTTCCCGGTTTTCCACCGTAATAAGGCAAGGAGCAGTGTGAAGTGGACAATCCGTCGTCATATAGGTGAAATACCCTTGAGTACGACGTTAAACCCCAATCAAACAAACAAACAAACAAACAATCAATCACAGTGGTCTATACTCCATTCTTCAATCATAATGGTTTAGGTCCTCATTCTCCAATCAAATTCTATACCCAAATTTTTCAACCACAGTGTTTAATACCCTCGTTCTGCAATCACAGTAATCTATGCCCCCATTTTCCAATCACTGTCGTCTATACCCCATCAAGCCATCCCATAAACCCTTGAATGGTCACTGGTTTACAATTCCATCACAGTGGTCTATACCCCCATTCTCCAATCACAGTTGTCTATACCCCCATTCTCAGATCACAGTGGTCCATGTCCTTATTCTCAAATCACAATGATCAATGCCCCATTCTCCAAACACAATGGTCTATGCCCCCATCCTCCAATCACAGTGGCCTATGTTCCCATTCTCCAGCCACATTGATCTATGCCCCCTTTCTCCAATCACAATGATCTATGCCCCATTCTCCAATCACTGTGGTCTATACCACCATTCTCCAATCACAGTGGTCTATGCCCCCATTCTCCAATCCTTGTGGCCTATGTTCCCATTCTCCAACCACAGAGGTCTATACCCCAATTTTCCAATCACCGTAATCTACATCCTGGTTATCCAATCATAGTGGTCTATACCACCCTTCTCCAATCACAGTGGCCCATGCCCTCATTCTCCAATCACTGTGATATACACCCCATTCTCCAATCACAGTGGTCCATACCCTAATTGTACAATCAGATTGGTCTATGTCCCAATTCGCCGAG
Organism: Mopalia vespertina; assembly: GCA_030265115.1. NCBI lineage: Eukaryota > Metazoa > Mollusca > Polyplacophora > Chitonida > Mopaliidae > Mopalia > Mopalia vespertina. Next base: position 14,068 of record JAQQZZ010072397.1, read on the forward strand.
GACTGTGATCTAAATCCCCCATTCTTCAATCACAGTGGTCTTATAGCCCCATTCTCCAATCACTGTGGTCTATACCCCCATTTTCCAATAACTGTGGTATATACCCCATCAAACAATCCCATGAACCCTTGAAAGGTCAGTGGTTTACAATTCCATCTCAGTGGTTCCTCTCCTGTCAGATAATCAAACCCACTCCACCCCAGTCGATTTTTTTAACCCATTTCCCCTGCTCCAGTGATTTAAACCCAGTATGATTTAAACCCAGTTGCCCCGCCCCATGATTTAAACCCAGTTGCTATCCCATGATTTAAAGCCAGTTGCCCCGCCCCATGATTTAAACCCAGTTGCCATCCCATGATTTAAAGCCAGTTGCCCCACCCCATGATTTAAACCCAGTTGCCCATCCCATGATTTAAACTCAGTTGCCCCACCCCAATGATTTAAACCCAGTTGCCCCGCCCCATGATTTAAACCAGTTGCCCCATCCCATGATTTAAACCCAGTTGCCCATCCCATGATTTAAACCCAGTTGCCCCACCCCATGATTTAAACCAAGTTGCCCCACCCCAATGATTTAAACTCACTTTCCCCTCAACAGGGATTTAAACCCACTTCCTTCCTTCACAGTGGTGTGTACTACATCGAGCACAGGTACGAGCTCCCTTGATACAGCATGTCATTGATTGGTACATTAAGTAACGAGAACACACGTGCCTTATTCGGTCATATCTCAGACACCACGAGTGTTTCCTCTAAACATCATTTTATCTAATCGAGTTTCATTTCATTATAATTAATGGTGCATCATCTAATAATTAGCTTGATGTGAGGGTAAACAATGACCACTTCAGTAATGTGCCACGCGCAATGACCAGTCCCATTAGACTCTCGATGGTCAGCAGACTGAGGCAGTCACTTTCTCTATCTTATCGCTCATCAATCTGGACAGCTTGACTACTAGTTTAAGACCATTGACACCTCTAGACACTTGCCATGTTGAAATTGCTCAATATCTCTGTACTGAACATTTAAATATGTCGGGAACTGGTAACCCGACTCCAGCAATTACACACTTAAACATGCGTGACCCGTCTGCAAATTTCTATAAATTCTCACTGATCAAAATTCCATTTCCAATTGGCACTGTAGATTAGGTTTTATCAGAACTGATTCTTAATGGTATGATAAATCTATAAATTTTAATAAAAATATTCTATAAGTACGGAACTTAGCTTGATCCAGCCTGGAGAAATCATTCAACACATGAATCATTTGAATATGCATGCCGAATTTTCAGTTTTCCTTTCACACTCAAATTTATAGATATAATTAAAGTAAAGCCGCTAAATTTTAATTCTCCAGAAAACATCTTTAACTGTTCTGATTCTTAAAAAAAATAAAAAAATTCTGGGTGACCTTTACAATTTAATTATCATCCAAAGAAGTCAACCTTCCGCACACAGAATTTGAGTTGTTTGGGTGGCCCATTACATTTTCAATATGATCCAATCACATCAACCTATCCCGCATATAATTTGAGTTGTTTGGGTGGCCCTAACACTTTCAATATGATCCAATCACATCAACCTATCCCGCACATAATTTGAGTTGTTTGGGTGACCCTAACACTTTCAATATGATTCAATCAAATAAACCTAACCCACACAGAATTGAGTTGTTTGGGTGGCCCGTTACACTCTATATATGATCCAATCAGATCAATCTATCCCACACACAATTGAGTTGGTTGGGTGGCCTCAATCAGATCAATCTATCCCACACACAATTGAGTTGGTTGGGTGGCCTCAATCAGATCAATCTATCCCACACAGAATTGAATTGTTTGGGTGGCCGCTGTACTTATATATGATCCAATCAGATCAATCTATCCCACACAGAATTGAGTTATTTGGGTGGCCGTTACACTCTATATATGATCCAATCAGATCAACATATCCCACACACAATTGAGTTGGTTGGGTGGCCTCAATCAGATCAATCTATCCCACACAGAATTGAATTGTTTGGGT
>JAQQZZ010072408.1:0-13170 GCA_030265115.1 Mopalia vespertina
CCCGCGGTCGTGGAGCCAGTTGTCCACGTGTTTCTAGTGTAAATGAGGGAATTACACGAGATGTCTCCGACACTCGCATGTGGGGTTTTTATCATATTTTCTCACGGTACGTCCACCCTATTCAGTAAGGCAGAGTAAGATCTTGACTCTGTCCTCACAATTCCACAAGGGAACATTTGAGATTTTGTGTTATTCCTTTATTTAATTAAGATTCATTCCAGCATAGTCCAAATGTTCGGATTAGACGTAATCGTTTCTACCCCAAGTGGATATCTATAAACATGTTGATCTATGTATATCTATTTTTTTTTGGTTAGCTTTCTACCAAAAGTCCATATCGAATTATCCATAAAATATATTTAGTTTATGTTAAACGTAAATACCATGACAAACAGTGCTGAAGATATGGATATAAAATCGTTTGGTGAATTGATCCCCAGCTATGCAATAATTAGGTTTGTCTTGAATTTCAGAAATTTATTTGTTTTACAAAACAGTTCATGAAAATATATTGTTGAAGTCAATCCACGTCAACACCGCTGCTTTTGTCACGTTTACGTTTGGCCAATTTTTGTTTCATTTCTTTCAGCTGTTTAATCCGTTTCATACATGTTACCTGTTTAATCCGTTTCATACATACTACCTGTTTAATCCGTTTCATACATGTTACCTGTTTAATCCGTTTCATACATGTTACCTGTTTAATCCGTTTCATACACGTTACCTCTTTAATCCGTTTCATATATGTTACCTGTTTAATCCATTTCATACATGTTACCTGTTTAATCCGGTTTAAATGCAACTATTTTCTTTTATCATCAACATGAAGAAAATTAATGGACATTGCACAAAGGGAGGACTAAATCTTTCCTTGTGCAGTGAAGTGTATGTAGTAGTCTAGTAAAACAATCTTTCAACTGTCAATAAATAGCTGTACTGTATTTTTCAAAAATCATTAATTTAATCAATTATATCACGTAACAGGCCTTGAGAAGATTCACCTTCTGACTTCGCAGAGACGATATGAGCTCTACGTGGATCTTAAGCGTTATGGCAATGTGACAGCGTATGCGAGATATAATAAATTTTATATCTCGGACGAAAGGCAGAATTACAGACTGTTATTGGGATCCTACACTGGAACTGCAGGTAAATTCAACAAGCTTTGTGGGGAAATATTTGCCGCATGTGTATATTTAAGACTATATTTCCATAACTCCTATGTGTGTGAATTAGGAGTATTTGTGACCATTTTGTTTGTCTTACACATCGCACGAGAGCACCAAGGCAACAGAGAACACCCTTCAGCCACCCACTCTCCCATTTAGATATGCTATAATGTTGATGTACAGGGTATAACCGTCCGTTATGTCACTATATCCATACTGTTTGCAGTCGCATGCGATTGTCTGGATTCCATTTAACAGGGGAATTAACTGGTACTGTATGAGAGGGCGTAATTGTATTTCGGACTAGAGATGCTCATTTCGCTAAGGTTTGTAATAGGGCCTGTAAGCCACGTTATGTGATCTGCAGTATTTCAGATAATTCACTCCACTTCCGGGTACATCCTACGTTCTTTCTAGTTCTAACATAAAGGGAAAGTCAGAAAGATAACAAGTCTTTATTCCAGTACAACGGCTGCACCCAGTAGTAACACGGAATACGGCTCTGAAATATCGGTATTCAAAACATATCGACAGAGTCTGAACGAGGTACTCGGAAGTCATGTAGAAGAGAACGAGACTTATATACGCTATGGAGAGTAATTCTTAGTAAGACATTTGGCAAGCTAAGATGTGGAAAATTACGTAAGTGTCATAGCACATGCTAGTCGATTCGATTATGTAAAGTAGCATATGTCAGGGGCGAGTTAAAACCTTCATTTGAACACATGGCATCTCTACAGGTATACACGCTCAGATATACCATGTGAGATAAGATGCCCATTGTATGCCTAGTTTTATATGCCTGATTTCAATCGGTTCATTCCCCAGAAATAGACTTATCAGCAACACTCTGTCACACAAGCATTATTAATATATCTGTATCGTTTTATTCTACCTGGTTGTTTCCAGCTAGCCAATCAATTTATACAGCTATTTGTTCTGGTTTGAAATGCACGGGCAGCCAATGGTTATAAGGGAATTTGTTCGGAATATAACCATTGGATAGCGAAAACGCAAACACTCTGACAAATGCCATCAAATAAAAAAAAATAAGGCTAATAAAATGCTGGTAGAGAATTGTATATGAAGAATATAACGCGGAGAAGCTGAACGTTATAGCGCCTGGCGAATATCCAACGTAATAGAACCCACAGGACAATGTGATAAAACGTTTGTCTCAAATCAATCGATATTTCTCTGTTATCTTCAACTGGAAATGGATGGGCTGTGTAAATGATTGGCTTGTATCCACCAGACCCTACTGTTCTTAATGTAGCAGCACAATCCGAAGGCAATCGAAGTAGCCAAACAAAATAGTAGTCTCACCCTACCAGTCAGTTCAAACTTTCCTCATTCAGTTATACAATATTAGTCCCTCGACAATGATGTCTGCTATAGGACTACTCGCTGGCTCCAAACAAGGTCTGAACTCAGATTGCCATGCAAAACGTTAGACTCAAGGACTAGAAGAAACAAATAAGGATTGGAGTCAGAGCTTTAAAATGATTTTAAGAACAGGTATTGTTGAAGTGTCCATCATCAAATAATCAATTCAACTTTGTTTATGCGATAAATCTACCTGCAACAAGTATACCCGACTGACTTCAGTGATCTGTTTTTGACATATGAAGAGCCTCGGATGAATTTTAACATTGAGATTTAGTCGTTCTATTTTTCGTCGAGACTTTCACACTTTTAAATGTCAAAATGGTTTAAAGCATTTTATACGTTGCACATGTGGGTGGACACACAAAAGTGATTTTAACCCTGTTTAACTTCAAACACATGTTACATCTCTTTGAGCCGGTTTCCTATAGTTGCTTTGTTGACGCGATATACCTACCTTCAACAAGTATACATGTACTGACTTCGGTGATCTGTTTTCGAGATATGAGGAGCCATGGATGAATTTTAACATTGAGATTTAGTAGTTCTATCTTTCGTCTTTCACACTTCTAAATGTCAAAATTGCGTTTTAAACTTTGCTCGTGTGAACGCACAAAAGTGTTTTTAGCCCTATTTAACTCCACACACATCCTACATCTCTTTGAGCCGGTTTCCTAGTTGTTGTGCCGGCAATTCAACACAATTGTCAATATTTTGGGATAAACATTTTTATTCACCGTTGTGACAGCCTGTACTTTAAAATAGTAAATTCATTTTCCGTAAAGCGAATTTTTGTGGTGTTATTTTCAATTTGCATGGGCGTAAAACACGTTATGTTAGGAAAGGGTTGCCTAAAATTTAAGGTAACTAATTATATATGGTAAACAAATGTGTTCTGACAATAAAAGAAATGTTTGTTTGATTCAGTAGGCTTTACTATCCTGATAGAGGTATAGGCTGGACTCCAGTCAAGTGTTGTATTGTGTCTGTCATTTGCATATGAAAGCAGTACTGAGAAGTCTGGTGTTGAAGCCTAGTGTCTGACTGCAAGTAGTTGTTATATGCACAACATGCATTTGAATAAAAAAACAAGGTTATATTTGTAGCTTAAATGCTGGGTTTTCTGTGAGACTACAATTACTATATTTGAATATAAAATACATGCTTTGATTTGTTATATCTTTCCATATGCTAATAGAAATGTTTTCTGTATGTTGATTGGTTCAAATGTCCTCTTGCTAAGGTGTATAAACTTTGTATTATCATGTTGAAGTGAGTGCTAATATATGTGTTGATAGAGACAGTCAACACGATAGCTTTACCTGCTTAGCCTGGCAGGCGTTGAACTGTATACCAGTTGCAGCTGCGGTGAACGGTATCCATATGTATTTTGGCTACTACTAGTATTCAATTCGGATCACTGTAGAATGATAGGCCCGGTATTCAAGGGCAGATAGCTTGTCATCATACAACCATGACCAACTGAAATTTGTCCAAGTGGCACTTGTTTGTGCAGTATCATTACCTATGCATACGTCTTAATTGGATTTACCTATCCACGTCTCCCAGTTTAATGTTGCTCCCTGTGAATACTGGGGGTCTGTTGCAGTGTTTTCTCGTGTGATGTGATTCCGGCCAGGGAGTCCATTGTGGGAGTATCGCCCACTAGTGATTTAGCACAGGAGTTAGTTGAACTTTCATGTTTCATCAGTATCGCCCCCAGTTGATCCAGCACAGGTGTCCGGTGAACTCCACGGTCCCGTAAGAACTCTGTATTTATCTGTCCATATTGCCCCGCTTAGTGATTCGGCACAGGAACATTATTGTCAGCTAATTTGTCGCGGAGTACTAATTTTCATGTTTCATTTAATCATTTTTTGTATTCTCTGTAATGTTTGTCTTCGACTGTACGTCAAACATATATGTATTAATTGTATACCGTGTTTTATCTTTATCTGAGCAGATTTCCTTTTATGTTTTTACTCGTATGTAACACATTCCGACGTTCGGTTTTTCGTCTCGCAACATTTTATTAATAATTATATAAGACCTGGCCGCTTGCCTCAAAATGCTTAATGGCATAGTATCAGAAAACATTATTTTGGAAAACTTTTTCTGCAGGTCATTCACTGCTTTCCCGAGTCTGACCGTGTTGTCCTGGCAACACTCCATATATGCCCGTGGGTTTAAATAAATAAACCCTTTAAAATGACCGGCAGTAGGGAACACAAATTTTTTTTATGATTAAACCTAGCCAAAGTCTCCGGAAAGTCTGACGTCAAATCCCAAATGTAAATAATAGGAACATATAAATTTTGTGTGATTTCAGGCGATGCTATGGACTACAATAACGGCCGTAATTTCACCACTTTCGACAAGGACAACGATGGTAGGAGAGGTTATAATTGCGCTGTACATCATAAGGGGGCATGGTGGTATGGAGCATGTACCGACTCAAATTTAAATGGGCCGTATGTTTCGGTAAAAAGGAAAGCGGAGTCTTCCCAAGCATTCGTTTATTGGTACTATTTTGAAAATAGGTACAAACCGTTTCAATTCACAGAAATGAAATTACCTATTGTTTAAATCTGACGTATTCGTTTTGTTTACATAACCTGACTTAAAACGGACCAGGTAAAACATGTGATTTATTCTCGAAAATATGGTATTTAGCACAAAAGAGTGAGTGAAGATGTATACAAATTGTGAATATGAAAGTGTGTTGCATTTCTTACATTAACTATTCCAACTTGTTGTCATTTAGAAGTAATTGTACTTATTTGGAGTAACGGAAAAATGTAAGTTTGAAAATGTATCTGATTAATGACATTAAGTAGAGTAAACTTACTACTCCAATGAAAGAGAAACGGTGATTCAGTGTTTCGGTTTATTTTAAAACTATTGTCAACAATGAAGAAATATATATGTACAGAAGGTGTGTGTGTGTATATATATATATATTGACTAAATGAACAGAGAAATATTTGCTTGCCTCCACCGGGAGTCGTATATAACGTAATGTTTGTTTCTATACACAAGGATCAAAGATACGGCCTTTAAAACAACTTACAGAAAATGTGTATCTTTTATTGGAGTCGTTAGTTTAATCTACTTTGTGAAACACATCAGTGGAAATAATTCTATTTACATTAACCTGTGTGTGTGTGTATAGCAGCAATTGTGAGTATTAATGTATATATCCATGAAAATTGTCCAAGTAGAATTTGGACTTTCGTTTTTGTATGTTACATTGTAATTTCTAAAATTCGTGACTTTTCATGCTCAATACTCCGTTAATTTTCTGACCTGGGAGAATATAAATTTACGTTATTGAATGCATTATACCACATGATTTTAAGAAATCCAGTCTCGTAAAACTGAACCCAAAACGAACAGCAGCGTAGACATCAATCATACATTATTAGTCTTAATGTACATGCAATCAAGCATTTTACTTTCCCAAGTATTTGTTGTATTCTCTCACGAATCGTTTGATTATTCTATTCATCAAACACATATACAAACATAGTGCTTAAAACATATGTTATAGGCCGAAGCAAAACGACTCTAATCGAGTTTTAATATCTTTGTCACCAGTTCAATACTTTTAGTTTTTATTATTTTGTCAACATCTGTCACGTGATTTTAACGCTCCACCATTCTGTGTAACGACCTGAGTTTTCTGTCCGGTTGCTGAGTTACAATCGGAATCGGGTAAAAATTGCTAGAAAGGAGCAGGTCGAAATTTGCATCTTGTAGAGGATTTGACAATAAAGGAAATAACCCGGATAGGAAATATAAGCCTTGAATACGTTTCAAATATTTACAAGGCTTGTTCATACTTATTGAAAGGAATTTATGAGTGAGGGCACAAAATCACGAATGTTTGAAATCAAATATGGAAAAAGAAAAATGTTAATAAAATAAAATGTATGTTGCCATGTAGAAATACAAATGTTTACACGATAAAAGTTTATAGCAAACCAGAAGCATGCATTTAAGAAAAACTTGTATACTGTTGAATGAATCTTTGTACTGAGGAAGCGTTTGTAACATTGTGTGGCAATATTAAAATGAATATATCCGGTTTGGGCTTATTTTAACCTACACGTATACTTTAATAGCTGGGTATGCTACAAGCCTCCCGTTTAGTACAGCAAGTGTAGAGTTCAGTGCTGCTGTCTTTATTTAGCACTTAGGAACATTAAATGTTCAACATAAGTGATTGCCACTGTATGGTTGTGTTAATGTGGTTATTTACTGTTGTATAATGCCCCCTTTATATGGGTGAAATACTCTTGAACACGGTGTAAAACATCAATCAATAAATCTGTTTGAATATCTGTTACACATGTTCTATACCATGTCAATTGTTAATTTTTTGTATGTACATTAGGTGGACTGAAGTTTCTGAATACATCTTAATGGGAAGTTCTATCTCTGAGAGTGGATCTAGAACATTGATGATTCGTCGCATTTAGTTATTCGGCATCCCTGTGCCATTGTGATTGATCTTTAGAGGAAAAAATAAGATGGTCACAAATATAGCCAGCAATTTGTGACAATAAAATGAAAAACCTGTTGAAACCTGGTTGTATTTACATCCAGCTTTAACAGTAGAACACACCAAAATGACCTTTAATCCATTCTTTACTCTACACTTTTCTGATCAAATACTGTTATTGTTACTGATTTTTGGTTTCCATGTACTTTAGCCATGCAGCCAATTACCATTGTACTCACCCACTGGGTTACGTTTTATATGCAAAAGGTTTATAATAATCATTTCATTAAATATAAGTTGGTTATAGAACAAACTTTTTAGATACCTCATCAAGTCATTTGTTTATCCAAATCTAAGCCTTGTTATGTTGTAAACAAGTTTATGTGAAATTGACCAAAGGCTCAAATCAATAAAAAAAAAATGTCTGGATTTATAAACCATGTTTTTTGTACCTTGTTTTGTGGTTTTAAAATTTAAGCGGTTCATTGTGGGGGACGTCATAGACACTAGAAGCAAGATACCAGTCTGCCACTCGTACTTCCCAGCACAAAGCGCTGTGAAAAATGTTGTGACCGGAAATGGCATAGACTTTAATATTAAGTAATATTATGCGTGGGTCTCCGTCGTAGAATAGTCTAGAATTTACGCTCTGGAGAGTTTATGAAGTAAACCCAATAAAATAAACAAAATTAATATTTTATTCGCACTGTTTTTCTTGAAGATTTGGGAATTTACACTTTACTTATGTTTATTTCACTCATATGACGGCATGGCAGCTCAATGAGTGAAGGAAATCACCCTAGACTAAGATGAGGCCTGCACTGACAACAAAGACTGGACAGGACACAATACAGAGACCTATATCTCACTTACTCGACCAGAATTTTAGACCAATTAACAGGAATTTATTGGATTAAATTCTGTAAATACATCCAGAAATCTCCTAAACTCGATTTCTTAAATAATTCTTGACTTAATTTCAAATATTGTTAAATGTCTTATTTTTAAATTAAAAATGTTATACTTAAGGATTTTAATCTTTAATAATGTCCACCCTTTCACTAAGGGTGGGAGACTCTTGTTGTCCTGGTGCTCTCTGAGCTTAACGGCAACGAGAAGTTGATGTGTAATGTCTTTGTATTGTGTCCTGTGATTGTCCTATCTTGTCTTTTTTGCTACCAGAGATGTAGAAGGTAACTCACTTCACCCAATGGGCTGGCACACCTTCATCAGTACGACACAAAAACCCAATCAAACAAGCTGGAGGCAGCAGTTTTCATTCATAGGCAACGTGGCAAACTGAATACAATGAAATTTAGATTACGTCCGATAATAAAGAATGATGTTATGATTTACGAATCTGTAACACAATTTCTACAAAACGTAAGAAACCCCTGTGCTCTCCACTTTCCCGTCATCTGTTTAAAGTTTAACCATTACAACTAATGCATTGTTGCCATAAAGGCGAGGGTCCTGGGTTCGCTTAGGTCCCTGGTGGTTTGATAAAGATGGAGCGCATAGAAGCAATCTGATCTATTTTGAGCAATGAAATTTAGATTGAGTCCAAAAATAAAAAAATATCTTATTCTGTATCAATCCAGGTAAAAAAAACATGTCCTCGTAAACATTCATACCCGTCTTCTGCTACCACGGCTACCGGTTTCTGCCTAAACTAGACCAAGCCTGGTCTGTATATTGTTCCGTCGTTTAGCTTTTTCGCGTAATTAATGGGATTGAGAAATAGCGTACGATTATTGCGTAAAACCCATCGGCCCAATGGATGCCTTCCTAAATATGCCAATGCTTTCATTAAATCGAAATATATAGTCAGCGTGCATTGTTAATCATTTTTACTCCTCGGCCAGAGTAATTGTCGTCATCATGTAGGTCCGTCTATCGGACCGAACGTCTGTACGTCTTTTCTAACAAATCTAAAAACACAAATTTGCATCACGATGCATTGCTATCAGGCTGTATACGTGGTTTTTATGACAGATTTTCCACTGAATATGAATAGTTATTTTCCTTTAATGGGTTTTTTATACGCTGCCGTTTACGGAATATATAGTCTAAATACCTTGACAAGGTAGATTTAAGCATGTTGAAATTTGACGGATTTTCAATTTAATAAGAAGAGTTATGAGTGGTTTTTTTTGGTGATACGCTGCCGTTTACGGAATATATGAATAGCATGACCAGGTAGATTTAAGAATTTTTCACTGAATATGTAATTCAGCTACACGAGGAAACACATCGAAATACAGCGCCATCGGATTGCGATTTACAAAGTGACCTCCCTTTTCAAATTTAAATGTGGATGTAATTGCTGTTGACCTAATAGATGTTAAATGATCAAATAGAGTCATAATCTTTTTTCCAATAGAAATTGCGATACGCTATATATTAGAGTATTGGGAGTGAAATTTCAGGAGTTAGTTCCCTTTTTTAAAATCCGTTTTAACGAAGAAGTAATGTTGCTTACGCTTACTCCACAGTCTTATCTAGATTAATTTTCAGTGTAACTCGAATTGAGTTAATCTTAAGTCTTACATTCAATGTCGTTAACTGTTGACAAAATTTGTTGACACTTTTTCCATTTCTTTCTCCTTTCAATAGGTTTCAGAGTATATATCTCAATTTTAGGCCCAAAAAGAAAAATTAATTAATAAATTTATTTGCATTTTTAGTTTGAACAGATTTTAATTCAGACAAGTTTGCAGGGTGAACCCTGTCCATGAACGTCCAACGCCCTTAGAGGCATGCACCGAGTCGCTAGCAGTAAGTACCGGCCACCTACACCACTCAGCCAGCCCCGCCTCTGATAGGAGAGAGTGACACAGATCTTAAACTGTCAACTACCTTGACTCCAGCTATCTAGCCTTCGATGTTGTGCCTAAATCTGAGGGTTGTGGGTTCGATTCCCGGACGGGTTTAACCTTGACACATTTTCTGAATTAGAGTCTGTTCAAACTAAGCATTCTTATCCCAAAATAGCGAAAAATACTGTAAATATTTACTTTCTAAAAGAGACAAAAATAATTCTTCAATTTGTTTGGTTATCTAACTGATTTGTTCGACATTACAAATTAAATCTTTGAATTGTTAACTGTATTTTAAATTAACTTTGTTCAGACGATTAATGGATTGTTGTTAGGTATATTCTTGATTGTCTTTGCTATCTATAATGATACATTTACAAAATGTCATGGAAGATAACTATACAAACGTTTGAATCACGGAAAAAGGATAATTTTCTTGTTTACTCGATTTATACTATCGTGTGTTGGTCTTGAATCATTCATGAAAATTAATACAACGATTTTTTTCAATTAAATCTACTTTGTTATAACAAAAAAGAAGTTCCAAAATATGCCATTTTACATCAACAATTTTATGTACACCGCTCACCAATATATACTCACAACTGTCTGAATTTAGTGCAATGAATCAGATAATATTTCATTTTGACAATTTTAGGATTCTGCACTTACAAATAAATACAAACAATTGGGGCAACACATCGACACATTGATGCAAATAATGTACTTTATGAAATACAACTTCATGTTAGCATTCTTTTGGACCTGTACTTACAAATTAATGTTCACTTACTAACTTGCAAATTAAGAGACGAATGAACATAGCACCCCTTGAAAAACATATAAAAAAAGACACGAAGGAGACATTATAACCCGTTCCGTTTTCAGTCGGGTTAGTTCAAAAGCTCATCGTTATTTCATTTCTATGAACTGCAAAAGTGTGTAACTCTTTTCAATATGGTACCAATTAGCGGATGTTTGGACACTCTCTGGTTTCTTTTTTTACCGGGAGGTGAAGACCGATTGGAGAAATAACATTGTTTATACCATCAGGCTCCCTTAATTCGCGTTTCCAGCACAGATTCCAGACTGATTATTATCTTTGATAAAAGTGGTCAATTAAGGCCGTTATGGTAGTCCATAGAATCGCCTGAAATCAAAATCTTATTTGTAAGTATTTACAGGTTCAAACATATGTTGAGGTATTTTACTTATTTCTTTTTTATCTCATACAAATCTTCCACACGGTTTAATCAATCATTCGCACAAGATAAAGAGGTTGGTTATTGTTTCTCACTATGATACTCCTGCGGCTCCGTAGTAATCCATGGAGGCTATATTGTTTAATTAAAACATATCATCTGGTTACCTACTTCCGACCTTCGACTTTCCTGAAACATGGGATTGCAGAAAGACATGTGCGTGCTACCTGGAGCGGTTACTTCAAAGGATGTATTAAGTACAAAGCATTAATAAATACGACCTCTCAATAGACTATTTGTGATTGTGTTCTTTACATCTTGATTTAAATGCAGTTGATGCCCGAAACCAGATTCGGGGAAACAGATTTATTTTTGGTTTCTTCTTTTCCGCCTGTCTTTTTTTGTGTGGTGTGTGTGTCTGTGTGCGTGCGTATGTGAACGGTGTCAATTGGGGACTATCATATGTAGGACACCTGTCAAATGAAGACACATATCAATTGGGGACGTCCCCATTTGAATTAAGGTTGAAGATGGCCGCAAAATGGTGCATTAAGGTACCCTATGGCTTTTTTGTTCGTTTTTGGGTCAAGTCCTCAAAAACCAATTTTCTGACATACCACCTTGTGTGAGGCACTTAAGACATTACACACAAGTGTCCCTTTTTCCTATCTTTGGTACAGATCAAGGGGAGCTTACTGCTTTTTTTTTACAGATGGCGCTTTAAAAGGTTTAAGATGTCTTTGTTGTTGTGAAGAAGAGTATCGCGCCAGAGAGAAAGGCGATTGTGTAGGTGTCTCTCAGCATATGCTCTTATCGTGTTTTAGTCTTTATTTTACGCGCATTATTATATTCCGAATTTTCTAGTATCCTATTCCCAAACCCATTTAAACGATTGACTGAAGATCAGCTGTTGAGCGCACTTCGTTCCAAAATCGGGGTCAGTGGTCAACGATGACATTCTTTGAAATACATGCACGCGACTTTCACTGTCTCCAGCATGCTTCGTCAGTCATCATGAAACTACTGATTTGTGCTTTTATTGCTGTCACAGCATTTTTTGTATGTATTCTGACTATTGAATTCCATGGCATTTTTGAGGACACAGCTGAGCATTGCCGAATGCATTCCAAAATAGCTTTCAGTTTATCTTCTTCTGGCTTCATCGTGTTTGTGGTTTTTAGTCTTTGTAAGTTCAGTATTATTTTAAACAACCGCAAAAATAAGGAATTGGAAAAAACACTGGAAATTACACGTGTGGATTCGCCATGTGAGTATTTTATATACATTTTACGAGAGCAATATTTATGGTATTTAAACTTACCTGTGTAATTAGGGGTTCCCAGCCATTTGGTCAGAAGCCCTATTGAAATTATTATTACTTTTATTAGGGTTTCTGAGCCACTGCCCGGTGATCTTGCTTGTTTTAATGACCTTGTATACACATAATAATAATGTGCCATGTTCAACCGGGGACACAGTTTACACACTGCTCGGTGATCTTGCTTATCTAAATGAGGACATTCTGTACGCAGAATTATACTGTGCCATGTCCAACCGAGAACACTGTTGACACACTATACGGTGATCTTACGTATCTTAATGAGGACATTCTGTGCACAGAATTATAATCTGACATATTCAACCAGTGAAACAGTTTACGCACTCCCCGGTGATTTGTGTATCTTCATGGGGACATTCTAAACATAAAATTACAATTGTCCATGCTCATCTTAATGAGGACATGTTATACACAGAATTATAATGTGCCATGTTCTACCAGGGACACAGTTTACACACTGTCCGGTGATCGTGCGTATCTTAATGAGGACATGCTATACACAGAATAATATTGTGCCATGTTAAACCGGGGACACAGTTTACACACTGCCCTGTGAACTTGGGTATCTTAATGAGGACATTCTATACACAGAATTATAATGAGCCATGTTTAACAGGGGACAAAGTTTACACACTGCCCGGTGATCTTGCGTATATAAATGAAGACATTCTATGCACAGAATAATATTGTGCCATGTTAAACCGGGGACACAGTTTACACACTGCCCTGTGAACTTGGGTATCTTAATGAG
>JAQQZZ010072419.1:0-10331 GCA_030265115.1 Mopalia vespertina
CATTTCTTGTGTTGAATTATGCTCTCTAATTTTCTAATCGAGCTATATCCATTTTATAATTGGATATTAAACATTGGATATGCTTAAGCTACAGTCAATTTCATCCACGCGACCATGTCTTGCATCACTAAACAAAAGAGCTCCAACAATCTTTCTTGTCACACTAGTGGGCCTATACGCAACGAGACCTGTATAGTCGACTGTTTATATAGTAAAGTTTACATTTGACAGTTCACACATGTTATTAACCTGTAACACCCAAGAGTGTAAGTCGCGTGACGCCATGAATAGGGTTGGTCACGTCCAAAATGTCAACTACCAGTGGTCGTAGGTAACTCTCAGGTTGTTTTATAAGATGAAGAAACGATAAGTCGATATCATATTTAGGTATGTTTAATGGTAACCTTTCAAGGGATATAGGGGTTATTGCAGCCAGGAGCAACGCTTTAAGGTATGAAACAACAGTCGAAAATTTTTTTTTTATAAAAAGAAGAATGTAAAAGAATATTAAAAATAAAAAAAAAGGTTCCGGCGAGGATCGAACTCGCGACCTTCTGCGTGTAAAGCAGACGTGATAACCACTACACCACGGAACCGGTTAGAGAGTGTTGTTCGCGTTAAGGTGATGTCCTACAACATATTATTTAGCCACTTATTTAAGATATAAAACGCATTTTAAAAAGTAAAGTAAAAACTATTAACGTTTATAAAATTTACTCAAATCTTAAGGATTTTAAAAAATTGTTTCACAACTAAACAGACAATTTTGCATATATATGTTTTTAACGCAGATTAATCCCGCTTTGGATTAAATAGAGACCAAGCTGTTCAGTTGAATTATTCTTTACATATAACTGTAATTGTAGAACTGTTAATAAGAAAAATCTCTTCAATATAAAATAAACAGACTGTTAGTCGTCAATTAACACATAAGATAAATCGAATTAGACTATTCTAAATAAATGTATATAGTTTTGTTTCCTTAATAACAGAGTTTGTACATATTTATTAGTAGTTCCAGATAACATATTCTTTGGAATTATCTTTTATTTGCCTTGGCCCCTTGGGCCAACAACAACTTTTATGGGAGTCAACCAAATAAGCACGGATATAGCCGAATAACACCTCCTTCAACAATTACCATACGCCAACGGTCGGTTGCTCGAAAGGCTATTAAATTTAATCCTCTATTAGATGACGTCTCGCCATGTTGAAGGACTATTTCTAACCAGTTGTTAGCCATTTAATCTGGTGTTAGCGACTAATCGTCTTTCGAGCAACTGACCCCAGATGAAGTAACTTGTGAGCATTGGTGTAAACGCATCAATTAGATACAAAACAATAAGCCAACAAGCTGGTTTAAGAGAAACTCAAAAATAAACAATTAATATACCTTCAATGTCAAAAAAGATTGATATAAAAGCATGTATAGCAACGTCAGAAGATCATATAAGTTAGAGGGCTACGAAAAGAAAAATTGCTCTATTAAAACGCAACCTACATTTCGGTTTTTTACTTTTGTCATAATGTTATAGTATGACTTATATATAAAGATTACAATTCAAAAATGATTGATGGTAATAAAGGATCTCAGAACATTGCTCTTTGAAACTTTACTGAGGACAATAAACCTCTAGAAACATGAATAATAAATCTCCTTCTCTAAAAATATACAGAGGACCGGTCCTGCACATGACCACATTCGCAATCTATTGAAAGTGTGGTACCAACTATACGACGTAACAGATCGATATACATTGATTTTAATTAGGTAGAATCAATAAAGCATGGTACTGGCTACAGTTTTACAATTAAAATCTGTCGCCAGATCAATCTCCATAAAGATTATCATGGTATATTTGTTCTAAGAAAACTTGATTATTGAGTTTTATCGATGGTGTCATGCAGTCTTTTTTCTAACGATGCACAACGTGGTGCGATTAACGTTTTGGAGTCTTCTTTGGGTAACAATAAGATATATTGATAACCAATATCATAATTGATATGAAACGTTGACAGCTATATCTCTTCATCCACGGTAAAATCATTATGACTTGATCGAAATGTTGGCTAGTTGTAATAAATGAAAATAATCTGCACATGTTATAATTTATTCACAAGGCAAAGACAGGCATGTAAATTGTCCAAATTTACTGTTCAACTGTCATGTCTGGCGAACTTTAATTTTAACCGAGCTAAGCGAATAGACATGAGACACTAAAACCTATAACTAAACCTACTATCAAAGATACAAAATTAACACCATATAATTATGAGACTAAAGATACCGTAACAATTTTGACGGAGTTTAGCCTGATCCAGTGGGCCATTCTTCCAGACTATATAGGTCTCAATAAGTTAAGATGATAAATGTTCAGGACAAGGATGTATGTCTTTATGTGGGCAGTTACCACCAGCCATGTTAAAATCCAATGGATTAAACAGATATCAGCTTATCAAAAGGTGGAAGAACAAGACCAGGAGTTTACTGCACAATTTATTATTAAAACGTTACCAATGCATGCTGCTTGAATGAAATAATATTACTGAAAAGAGAAAACAATACAAATTTAAAGAAATTTAAAAAAGGAGTTTTTATATTTTACTTATGTATGGGTTAACAAAAACGAGGTTGGAAGCTTTGAACCTCGCAGTTATTTACATATTTTTCAAAATATAACACAGACTAAATAGAGGCCGAGCTGCTAACTTTAATTATTATTAATATATTGTTGTAAGTGGAGAATTTTAAATAAAAAATATTCGTCAAAAAAAAAAATAAACAGACCTTGATTCGGCAATTAACACGTCACAAAAATCAGAATAAACCTATACACTAAATAAATCTTTAGTCTTATTTACTTTATAACAAAGTCCCTATATTTTTATTAGTCATATAAAATCTTCTTTGGAGTAATCTTTTATTTGCTTTGGGACCACAACAGCTTTTAGGGGAGTCAACCAAATACCACACACAGAAAATATTTATGGCGAATTTTTTTAAACATATATTAAATAAAGGATAGTGCAATGGCGGGCATTTACCCGGCACAATGATGATGTTTAGTGCTATGGAGACAAACAATTAGGGTATGAAACAATAGTCCAAAAATTACGAAAAAAGAAAATAAATAAAACAGTGAATGCAAAAAACAAAAAAAGAAGATTCGTAGAAAAATTTAAAAAAAAGGTTCCGGCGAGGATCGAACTCGCGACCTTCTGCGTGTTAAGCAGACGTGATAACCACTACACCACGGAACCGGTGTACTTGGTTCGTTCGCATTGGGATCAAATCCGACAACACATTGTTTAGCTACTTATTTCAGATATAAAACACATTTTAAAAAGGAAAGAAAACAAAGAACGTTTAAAACATTTACTCAAATCATGAGAATGTTAAAAAAAAATTGTTTTACAACTATAAAGCAAACAATGTTGTATTCAAATTTTCAACGCAGATAAATCCGACCTTCGGATTAAATAGAGACCAAGCTGCTAAGTTGATATATTAGTTACCTTTTGTTGTAAATAAAGAACTGTACATAAAAACTCGTCAATGTAAAATAAACAGACAGTCAATCTTCAATTAACACATCAGATAAATCAGAATAAGCCTATTTTAAATAAGTTTTTGAATATTTCTTTGGGATTATCTTTTATTTGCCTCGGGCCAACAACTTTTAGGGAAGTCAACCAAATATACCACACACAGAAATATTTAAGGCGAATTTTAAAACATTTATTGAATAAAGTATATTGCAATTATGATAATATTACCAGCATAATGATGAAGTTTAATGCTAAGGAGACGATTTTAAGTAAATATGAGAAAAACAATTAGGGTATGAAACAATAGTCGAAAAAAATACAAAACAAGAGAAGAATAAAACAATGAATTCAAAACAAAAAAAAATAAAAAAATAAAAAAAAAAGGTTTCGGCGAGGATCGAACTCGCGACCTTCTGCGTGTAAAGCAGACGTGATAACCACTACACCACGAAACCGTTGGAAGATTTGTGTTCCTATTGTGATAAAATCCGACAAATATTATTTAGCCACTTTTTAAAGATGTAAAACATATTTTAAAAAGTAAAAACAAAACGTTTACAAAATTTACTGAAATATAGAGAATAATATTAAAAAAAATTGTTTCACAACCAAACGAACGCGGATTAATTCATCTTCGGATTAAGTAGAGATCCAGCTGCTCAGTTGAATTGTTATTTACCTATTATTGTAATTGGAGAACTGTAAATGAGACAAACTCGTCAATGTAAAATAAACTGACCGCCAATCAACACATCAGATACATCAGAATAAGCTTACTTTAAATAAATGTTTGAATATTTCTTTGAAGTTATCTTTTAATTGCCTTGGGCCAACAACAACTTTTAACAAAGTCAACCGAATACCACACAGAGAAAATATTTTAGGTTTTCTTAAACATTTATTGAATAAAGGATATTGCAATGATGCGAGTATTACCGGCATTAAGATGAAATTTAATGCTAAGGAGACGATTTTAAGTAAATATGAGAAAAACAATTAGGATATGAAACAATAGTCAAAAAATTACTAAATAAGAGGATACATGAAACAATGAATGCCAATTTTTTTTTTAGATAAAAATAAATTTTAAAAAGTAAAGTTAAACGAAATGTTTACAAAATTTACTCAAATCCTGAGATCGCTTAAAAAATTATTTCACAACCAAACAAACAGGTTTTGAACGCAGATTAATCCGGCTTGAGATTAAGTACAGATCAAGCTGCTCAGTTGAATTATTCTTTACCTATATTAATGTAATTGGAGAAATAAATGTATACCAGTAGTATTGTTTGCTTTACAACATTATATATTTTTTATTAGTCACTGTGATTCCAGATAAAATCTTCTTTGAGATTATCTTTTATTTGCCTTGGGCCTACAACAACGTTTGTGGGTGTCAACGAAATATCACACACAGTCAATATTTAAGGTGAATTTTAAACATTTATGGAATACCGGTAACGGATATTGCATCCAATGATTGTCATATTACGGGCATAATGCTAGGGAGACGATTTTAAGTAGGTATAAGACAAAAAATGATGGTCTAAAAGAATAGTAGGAAAAAATACAAAACAAGAGAATAAAGAAAACAATGAATGGCAAAAAAAAATATATAAAAATTAAAATAAAAAAAAGGTTCCGGCGAGGATCGAACTCGCGACCTTCTGCGTGTTAAGCAGACGTGATAACCACTACACCACGGAACCGGTGCTAGTTTGACGCTCACCAGCTGATTAAGACCGACAACAATTTAGCCATGGCGGTATTTTGTCAAATGAACTGTTACACTTTTACTGATATGCCTATTATCGATTTAGCATGCTATATTGACAACTATAACTATCGATTCAACATACATGAGACGTGTCAGTCATTTTTCTAAACTGGCTTGTGAGCAGCTGTTGATCAATAGCATACATGTGTGTACATGTAGCTCTACAGAAAATATATGCATGTACATGTATACATACTGTAGCTAATATAATGAACAATTTAGTGAATGACCTACGCGGTTACCGGTACTGTCTAGCTTCGTATGACTTATCCAATGCAGTGCCTTCCGTAAGTAGGCTATACCGGTACTTACGGCGCCTACAAAGCTATAGGTAGGCTACAGTTTAGCACAATATACGGTATAGAGGGCTTTAGACATCCGAGTACTTCTGCGTGAGGTCGTAATGGCCGCCTAGCGACGCAGCTGCAAGGTGACAACAACGCTGGGATACGTATGCTCTACTTTGGAGCACTGTGGTTAAAAGTTATTTGTCTTTAATAAAAGTTCGATTTTTGTGTGAATAAACGTCTGTGACACTGACGTTGTACTGTAGGTGGTCAAAATGAGGCATACGGTCATCGCTAAGTAGAATATAGTAGATATCCAGAAATTCTATAATTAGAATAGTAGATAATTAAAGATTGATGATCTCCGACGAGACCCCACGTGGGGCTGCTCTTGTGTAGGCCTATACGACTGTCAGTGTCAAGACCATGTATGAACAAAGAAACTGCTTAAATCTCCAATAAATAAATAGGCTACAAACAGACTCACATGTCAATTGCTGTTGTTTTTTTTAGCTTTGAAGCCCTTAATAATTGTTAGCCAAGGGGCCTATTAAAAAAAAAAAGCACTAGTTTGTGGGGGAATTATTATTAGGGCGTCTACGATTGACTTGCACAGTTGCCCTCATGCAGCGATTTGTGTAGCAGATTGTGTATGTTTTAAGTTCCAGAGATTAATTTCTTCATTACTTTTCCTAAAGTTAATAGGCCTATAGATTCGGCAGAATGTAACGTTTCAAGATGTTTCGGTCTCCAATTGATTATTCGGGTCGCAAAACCGCCCTTAATTTCCAGCTATAGGCCTACTGTAAGATACAAAATGGCGTTTGTTAATTGTCACCCAGGGCCCGTGTTGTCAAGCATGGAGCCATGTACAAACATGTAGGCCTACAAACCCTTGTCACCGGTAGCACATGTACGAATAGGGCTTATTCTCCCGTCTTAGCCCTATACGCTGGGATGAGTAGGCCTATGTAGATACATACTCATCCCAGATATACGTCACCATGGTGTGAAATTGATCTGCTGCTATCGCCGTCCTCACTAAACATAGGCCCCCTATATCTGATTATTCTCTGATTTTTTTTTAGAAACACTGCAAACAATGACTAGTATTTTATCTACCTGCAATTTCTTACGGTTTTCAATCCTATTATTGCAAAGGGAGATATTTAAACGTGTCAACTCGGGCAAGAAGCTCAAATAAAAGTTTATTTAAACGTCCGGAACTGAGAAAGAAGGAGTTAGATTATTGTAACATCTGTAGGCTTATCAACAAAAAAAATTAGAGAAAAATCAGATACCGGTAGGCCCCTATATGTTTTTTGAGGCCGGCGACAGCACCGGATCAATTTCCAACTTTCAACACTGGTTGAGATAGGATGAGAGACGTCTAGGGCTAAGACGGAGGAATTGTGCTAGTCAGAGGTAGCTTATAGCTATAGGTTATAGGGCCTATATACACCAGCGGGCACAACACATGGAAACTACGTGGTTTACTGGTGGTAAACTGGGGAACTGGTGCACTTACCAGAAATCAACATAAATAACACGTGGTTAATATGTTGTGACTGGATCCAACAGAAAACCGAGTGAATGTCACGTGGTAAATTTATTGTGGTTCGATCCACCAGAAAACCACGTACATACCACGTGGTAAATATATTGTGGTTTAATCCACCAGAAAACTCTATGAATACCACGTGGTTAATTTGTCGTGAATGGAACCACCATAAAACCATTTTAATACCATGCGACAAATTTTTCGTGAATGGAACCAAGGAAAAAAGGGAATTGTTGTGATTTCCATTTTATGACTCCAGCAGTCGCTCTTTCTTAAAATATTTACGTATTGGTTAATTTTCAACGTCAAAGTCATAGCATAACATAAGTTTGCATCAGTATTGTTCATTTGCCTAGTCTGTCACGCGTAACCGCCATGCATATAATTATTTCAACGTAATTAACACTTTTTAAAACCATTGTAGATGGTAGTATATTGCGTCCTCTTTCTTTAGTAATGCAAGTAAGCCACATGTTAAAGACGTGGAAATATCACGTGTTAAAGACGTGTACAATTCTTGTGTATATCCCGTGGAAATATCCTGTGTTAAAGACGTGTAGATTTCTGGTGTATATCCCGTGAAAACATCACCTGTTAAAGACATGTTAAATTCCTGTGTATATCACGTGCTAAATACTTTTTGGGTATATCACGTGGAAAATTCACGTGTTAAAGAGGTGTACAATTCTAGTGGAAATATCACGTCATAATTATTTGCATATGCCACGGAATATCCACACGGTTACCACGTGACAAAATCTCGTCTTTTTCACATGGTTTCCACCAGTTTTGCCCGCTGGGTATATCCATGAGCGAAAAGATCGAACTGGATTATGATTCTCGCCACAGGTGTTTGATTGTGTAAAAAGTTGTACGGAAGACGCAAGTATTTATATGGAAACGACGTGTTTTACTGGTGGTATACTGGAGAACTGCTGGACCCACTACAAAACCACATGAATAGGCATATACCACGTGGTTAATATATTGTGGCTGGACCCACCAGAAAACCATGTGAATACCACGAGGTAAATATCTTGTGGTTGGATCCACCAGAAAACCACGTGAATACCACGTGGTTAATTTGTGGTGAATGGAACCACCATAAAACCATGTGAATATCAAGTGACTAATTTTTAGTGAATGGAATCAACGTAAATCCATTTGAATGCCACATGACAAATTTTTAGTGAATGGAACCAAAATTGACGTGTTTGAGACGTGTCACGTGTACAATTCTCGTGTATATTACGTCATAATTAGTTTTTCATATGCCACGGAATATCCACATGGTTATCACGTTGCAAGATCTCGTCTTTTCCACATGATTTCAACCACTTTTACCCGTTAGAGGTCGTGTGACTGCCCAAACATATGATAAGAATCTTGTATCGTTAGGTCATCGACACAATATAATACAACCTCGCCCAAGATTGTTTAAAATGTTTTCTGAAAGAGATATTTTTATTTATTTTTATACGATATTCTTCTGTTCGACAGTCAAAAAATTATCATTTATAGATTTTTAAAAAATGAGACCATTTTTTCAATTTAACGGCTTTTCTACTAGGTGTTATAGTAATTATCGTAATAATGGTATTTTTTTTTATGCCTATAGAGAATAAAATAATCAATTTGCAATACATTTTAATTTACATTTTCTAGGCTTTCGAGTTCTATACATAGCCGCAGGTGCGTTCAGGACCATTGTCGCCATTTATATAACTAATGTGGTTAACTATGACTTTTAATATCATGTTTCATCTTTTTTTTGCTTATTGCATAGATTGAAAACAAATCTCAAAGTTTTAGATCGCTATTTGTCGATTTTGCTTTTCGGAGAGGCTTTTTCCACCGCATCATGCAGTTTATTTCTACAGTTTCTATGAAGTTGCTGATCCACACGCGCCGTGTTTATCGTTTATTTGATCCAAACAGTTTTCAGAACCATGCAAGTCTATATATCCTTCTTATCAGACGTGATGTTAGATAAAGTTTATCCCGACGAAAGACTATAACTTAAGCAATTCATTTACAACTATAGCTCTGAAAGAGAGACGCTTAATATGATAAAAGGGAGTCCCGCAGTCGACAGTCATATCCCATTAGACGAGGGTCTATATAGGTGACGCCTAACCTCTGTAAGTGAATGAACCTCTGAACTATTGTGAGAAATGACATTTATATATTTTGAATATTTTGACATTTATATAGATGTACCATCATAGAATGAGAATTATTTCAATAATAACAAGCTGAGTAGCAATTTTGCAGGTCCATCGCTAAAGGCTTATCTTGAAAAAATATGCCCATAATCTCATGCAGCCAAATCACCTGCACCTATAATAATACTTAAGTTTAAGAACAGTCTTTTCCTTCAAAGAGTCAAGCATATTGTGTTTATCACCATTTTGGTGCAATATGCAATTTCAGTCATATTTATTTGTAAAAACTTGGTGAAATACAAGCACATCTATGGTAGGCCTATTATCAGAAAAAACAAAGTTTGAAGTTAATATCTGAATTAAGTGATGACTAGTTTGGTTTGCGGAATTAGGTGAAAGGCAATCCTATCTGTTTCTCAACCATGGGAAACTATTTTCCATGTTTGAAATAAGTCTGCGAATTGGTTCTCAAGTCTTGTGTTCACAACACAAACAGGCGTAAATATTGCCAAATTTTGCAATAGTGGCCATTTTGTTTATGGGATATGGTGATACCCATACCAATTCGTCATCTTATAAGGAGATGAAGTCGCAGTACAAGTTTCAAGTTAATCGGTGAATTTGTTGTCAAATTATCCTGTTTACACCACATAGGCGTCAATATTGCACCATTATGCAATAGCAGTCATATTGTTTTGAGTAATTTGATGAAATGCAATCCCATCCAAAGTCTTAGTAGTAGGAAGATAACTTCCAAGTTTCAAATTAATCTGTGAATTTGATCTCAAATTATCATGTTCACAACACAGGCGTGAATGGCCATTTTGTTTTACGGAATTTGGTGAAATCCGTGAATTAGTTACAGAGTTATCATGTCCACAACATATACAGACAGGAATATTGTAAAATTACAATTAGCGTGTTCACAAACATTTGTGATGGACGGTGGTACGGAAGCAGAGTAGCATTTCTACCCCCTCATCACCACCACT
>JAQQZZ010072419.1:10431-21378 GCA_030265115.1 Mopalia vespertina
ACCACCATCACTATAGTAGCGTGTTCACAAACATTTGTGATGGACGGTGGTACGGAAGCAGAGTAGCATTTCTACCCCCTCATCACCACCACCACCACCATCACTATAGTAGCGTGTTCACAAACATTTGTGATGGACGGTGGTACGGAAGCAGAGTAGCATTTCTACCCCCTCATCACCACCACCACCACCATCACTATAGTAGCGTGTTCACAAACATTTGTGATGGACGGTGGTACGGAAGCAGAGTAGCATTTCTACCCCCTCATCACCACCACCACCACCATCCCTATAGTAGCAGTGAACAAAAATTATATCAGGTAAAAGTATGATATAAAACGTTATCGTTTTATTTGTATATAAAATAATTTGTATAAAGGAACCGTTTTCGCTTATTGTCTCGGAAATTGTTTAACGCCGACTATGCTCTCAAGAAGTGAAGACAATATCTGAACCATTTTGAGCAATGACGATTAGATTCAGCATCATACTGATAATTGTTTCAATATATGAAGATTCTTCCAAAAAGTAGTTTCCAAAAATTCATGTCTTTAAGAAAAATCAGTATTCCCTCCCTATAGTCAACACTGGGAATTTAGATTCACATCATTATAGCAATTCCTTTAATTTGTAAAGATTGTAACGAAAAGTGCCCTTTAGCATAAGGTCAAAGGGGGGCAAAATTTTCCTCTAAAGTATCACCTTAAACGTTAAGGTCGCCATAGCCTAAGGAAGCTTTGTGCCAGTGGGCCCAGGTCTTGTTGGAGATGGGAGATAACTCTGCCTTAATTGTCGATGCAATCTTAAATAGAGTAACATTTTCCCAAGAAACTGTCGAGCAAACGTACATTAGTTTTATTAGACAATTTTATTTGTAAAAATTTACAGTCATGTAAAAAAAATCTTCAAAAAGCTATAAAGTTGTAATTTGAAGTGCCTAAAGAGTATTTTGCGAATAATTAAGTAGCCCATAAATGCTAACATAAAATATAAATTAACCACATTCGAATCTTGAAGGACTTGAAAGAACAATTTCCAAATGCCTCAACTTTGAACCAAGCTAGTTTGATCTCATGAAGTTAGAGATAGGGCAGATAATATTTGAACCAATAGACTGCATGTTAAGCAAGTAGGAACTGTTAGTTTATTTAAGACGATACTAAGGTAAAATCTGGGATATATAAATCCATTATATATCCCAGGTAAAATACACACGCATACCGATTTTTACAAAATAATATAACTGACTAACAGCATATACAGTACAGATAAATCTTGCACAAGCAGCCCAAGAATAGAATAAAAGAGTTATTTATCCAGCCACATGATCATAAAAAAATTGCCAAAAAAAATTGCAAAAATAATATTACGGACTAATGTAGGCCTACAGTATAAATTTCTACATTAGCTTTTGTTAAGGTCAAGCTAACTTAAAATTAGCTGTTGTTGATGTCTAGCCACCTTCATCATAAGTATGTTGATGACTGGACAACCACCTCAACTATAACTGTACTGTTATGACTGTTAGTCTTTGCATTTTTTTTGATAATATTTTTGGGCTTATATGTCTATAAATCATTTAGCTAATCATTGTGATTGACTTTTTTTTTTCAAAATCAAGAAAAATGAAAGCGACAAAAAAAATTGTTCCTGGTTTTAAGTATTTCTGTTACACAATATTAGCACTCATTAAAATGAATAAATAAAAGCACATTTTCACTCATGTAAATTTACAAAGAAAACAAACACTTAAGTGCATCGATTTACAGGTTGTTTATACCCTGTTCAAATTAACTAATTGAATATTATGACTACCACTGAGGTTTAACATAGTATAGTATAGTAACAACTGCGAAGAAAGATAATGAACTCATTTTGACTCAATGCTTCAATTTATTGACCAAACCATCATCAGGAGTCAAACCTATTGATGGTTTGATCAATAAACCGAAATATCCAGTCAAAATGAATTCTTCAGTTTTTTTGTTGTAGTTGTTACTATACTATACTTTATACTGCATATACTCAGCACTTTTACACGAATAATACAAAACAATTGAAAAGGAGGGATATGAGAGAAGAAAACAATATCTATCACTTTATATTGTACAAAATTAGTGTGTATAATAATCACAAAATAGTATAAAAAAATGATAAAACTAACAATTAAGTACAAGAATCCATCAACTGCATTAATTATATGTAACATGTACATGCTTGTAAATATGAGTCACACGTAGCGTTGAATTTAGAAAGACAATTTAAAATGCAATTTCATAATAAAACTACTGTAATCAAACTGAGTATTGGCTGAGCTGAAAGCACTAAAATGAAAAATCAAGGATTTATCAATATGTAAAAAAGTGTTGACTTAAATTCCATTCAATGTATAAACTATTTCTGTGCATACAGCATGACACAGAAACTAAACTGTACAATCTAAGTCAGAAAAATATCTCAGCCTGTGAATTTTAAAATTTAGTCTTAATAATAAATGTAGATGGGGTGTCTTAACCTTGGTCATCTCTACCATTATTGTGGAAATGATCTACATATTGTTTCTAATAAGACTTCTACAAATCCTTCTTAGACGATGACATGATATTTTCTGTTTGGTATTTATCCATTACTCACATTTCTATGATGAATTGTTTTTGTGAATTTGACTTTATTCACTTTAAACATTACGATCCATGGCTTATAGAAAACTAGGTTGAAAACACTTCTGTCCAAGTATAGAGAGGTGATTTTCATTAGTTTGTAAGCAGGGCATAACTATTCTGTGCCTTCTGAGAGACCAGTGATATATTCTGATCCACACAATCTTGAACTGGCCCAGATTGTTGTCTGTTAAATATACAAGTGTGAACAGGTCAAAGAAATCACTGGTCGCACAGATAAAGAATATCAGGGGTAGAATTTGCTTAATCTGGTGAGGCAGACTAGTAATTCATGAAAGTTACTTGCTCGCAAAACAGTGCTAACATCACTAATGCCCTGTAACAAGTCTGAAACATTGCTGGTTTTGCATAGCAATTGCAGGTGTAAAAGACTGGTCCGTACATCTTTTTACTGACCTCGGACCTATGAGTACATGCAAATGACCTCAGTCTCAGATCAGCGGACTATTGGAATTTTAATCGGCAGTAGCTAGCCCTGGATCAGCACCAATATAAGTTAAGACAGTTATCATAAATGAGATTCTTAAGAAGAGAGAGACTAAAGGAGATGAGCTCAACCATGAAGAAGCAATGTTAAAAGTAATGTTCCAATAAGAGTTGTTAAGTAATACGCAATATTCCCCCCCTGCAGTGTGGCAGCTCCACCAATGGCTGTGTAGTCAACAAAGTGGGACATCTCATAGTATTCATTCCTAAACACATTCCTGAAAATAAATAAAAACATATTCTATATATTTTTTTATTTTACTTTTTAAATTGTTTGATTGATGTTCTAGTCCGTTTCATTTATACAGAGCGACTCACTCTCATTGTTAATAGCTACACTAACATAAACACCATGAAATGTGAAGTGTGTTTTATGTTGAAAAATTAATGCTACCCCAATGATTAAGGTAAAGACATTAGGGCTATGTTTGAAACACTTCCCTTTGTCAGAGATTTAAAGAAAATTGTATCAGTTTTTCAGGCTCACTTCACAGTTTCTTTTAGATTGCAGCAAGATTGAAGTGTCACCTGTATAACAAATGCCAGTGTGGCTTTATTGTTGGACCAGTCGCCAGCGGCTGGGGTTAAGTGGTTAACGTGTCGGCCAACTGACCCTACTTCCATGTACCGCTCATGGGTTGAGTCCGTCTGTCAGACCTCAGATATATGGGTGTCACACAATGTAGCTCTGGTAGGTTTCCTCTCGGTTTCCCACTGTATTTAAGTATTAAAGACACAATGTAAAGTTGACAACCCGGTGGCATATTAGTGAAATACCCTTGAGTACAATGTTAAACCCTAACCAAACAAACAAAAAATCTAGCACAATTGTCTACATGAAATATTGCACATTTTCAACACTTACTTGAAGTTAATAACCATTGTCTTAAGTCCGGTAGAGATATCTTCTCCAGGCTGGAAGTAGTCCCATGCATTACCGGATATGTGCTGTACAATTGTATCGGTGAGGGCCAGTCTAGCTGTTCCACCAGTTACCGTGTAGAGCTGATCAAGAAAACATACATTTGAACTAAAAATAATAATTCTATGACAAAACAGATCAAATCACCAGGTTTGAGGCGAGTGATCTGTGTTAAAGCACATCTCAAATCAGAAGGCCTGATTCACCATCCAGAAACAAACAAAAACAGAAAGATGGTTGAGTTCATATTTTAACGATCATCAAGTGTGATTGTTCATTTAATTGGTGTTGAATGTCATTATCAAGGGGATTTCACTTATAACTGATTTGCATTACTCTTATTTCTTTCAAACCACCTGTATTATAAAAATGAACTTGGATTCAATGCTTGCTACAATTGGCGGAAATCTTGGCTGAAAATATTAAAGTTAAAGTTATTGCTTTCACTTTCACTTCATATGAGCAACACGATTGATTAGTTGCTAATTTACATCATAATGGTTTTTTTTTCCCAATACCTGCTAAATCTATATCACCTCAACGGACAAGTTGTAATAAGCCTTACAGGCGATACCAATCACTTCAGTGAAAACCAGCATACTTTTGTCATGTTATAGAGGGATTGAATATAGGCCCCTCAATTCAACAAAAACTCCAGTTTACATGCAAAATATTCAACGTTTTCCTTTCCAACTTCGACTATTCAATAAAAAAATTTAAGTGTAATGGAAATTCAATTCTAATCAGAGCTTTGATATAAAATTCATAGGATTTTCATAACATCAAAGGGCCGTCAAATCTTAATTTTATTTAATTTTAGTAAATCAAAAATTCAATTTTTCATAAAAGGGACTCGAAAAATGACTTCTATCAATCCCTGTTATACCACAACAAATAAAAACAAACGAAAGACTCACCATATTATCTTCTTTGGAAAAGAGAATTATCACAGATTGTTGACAAGTTCCATATCTCCAGTGTACCTTCTGAAGGTCATATGCAAATTTCAAAGCAGCATTTGCCCGACTTTCATCAGTATCTGGATCACTGTAAGTAATGAACATCATTGATATTATAAACCTATAAGTTTTATTTTCAAAGTATGAGTAAACATGTAATCCTGTTAATGTTCCAGCAGGAAAAAAAATTCCCCAAACTCAAAAGTTTTAAATGTTATGTTCTGTTGGAAAACTAATTAATATCCTGCATTCTAAGTAAAGACCGCTGACTATGGCTGAATAAATATACTGACCTTGGTATTTAAAATGCACAAAGAAATCGATATTTGTTTTCAAAAGCAATTCATTTTGTTTTGTTTTTAACAAAATATAAAACTACAATTCCTAACCCACCTTTACATGAATGATCAACTTCTTTGGTAAAAAATGAAATGATGAGATTATATGATTTGAACTAAAAGGGAAAATAAACAGACAGGGATTTTGTAATAAGACACATTACTAGATTTCAAAGGGAGTGTCACATGTCATAATACAAATAGCCTTGCTAAAGGTTGTAAGATTGGTGACTCTCACACTACTCAATTTTATTCGCTGAACATTCAAATTGTATTGTTGTGAGACAGAGTTGCTCAATGTGCAGTTAGATTGGAGGTCGCCAACCCATCTAAATTATCATGTTATATTTGTTGTTTTCTCTAATCGTTATTCTGGGTACTTAACAAGAGGAGACAACTCTTGTTACGAGTCATCAGGATGAATAAGCTGTTAACCTCAATCTTCCTGTTTAGGCACTCACATACAATTTTAAAAAGTTGCAACTATAGGAAGAAATGTTTCATCCAGAATTAGGAAAAGGTTTGTCCAAAAACCGCATTTTGTCTAAAACAAGACTGTGACACAGGGACTCTACATGAACCCAATATGTAAATTTTAGACTCCTTTCCTCTCATTTTAATACTAAGGAACAAAAATTATGCAATCTTATAACATTTATTGACATCTAATTTTGCTGCTATTTTATTGGAAAAAAAACCCAGCTACAGATTGAATCATTTTCTATAACACTACTTAAACTTACTTTGGATGTCTCTTCAGTTTGTTCATAAGAGCGATGCCAATGTAGTACCCCTTTCTGTTTCTCGCACATTCGTAAGCGCTGCAGGGACAGGGAGTGGCTCTATACACAATACCATTGATAATATGATCTAAAACATTGGCTGAAATGCAAAAAATGGCACAAATATCTTAACAATTTGATAATTGAATGTGACAACTTCGAAATATGATTACATACAAGAGGAGAAGTCTTAAGCTAATTTTCACATTGAAATTCATTAATTCACTTAACACTAAGTGATATTATTAAATTATTAACGATGTGCTACAGCAATCAGAACATCTCTTTGAGAGTATGTATTGAGAGTAGGCTTACTATGCTCACTCCTGGTTACTTTTTAAGTAACTGAGTGTCCAAATTTACAGCTTGCCTCTCTCCTGCATGCTTAAGTTTCTTAAAACAGGGTGTACAAATGAGGCAATTATTCAATTCAGGGTGTCCAAAGGACAGGTAGACAACCCTCTACCAAAGCCCTTGCTCCTGGTCCTAGATAAAATTTTTAAATGTCAAATTTCTCACTAACACAGAATGTAAGATCGCAAATTTCTCTCTAAATCCCAGTAAGGCCCATACATCATTTTCAGAATTTCTCCTGTAGACATAGGACTTCACCCTAACAAAGGCAAGGGTCGGAATGCTCTTGTGAAACCTAGGAGCTAAAAGACCGAATTATCTCAATGTGGCCCCTGAAAACTGCTGTACCATTGGTAAGTTTAAGAAATTTAAGGGCTTATCCAATAGGTTATAATGCTCTTATCCATAATTTTCTCACAATTTTACTACTCATCTTTACATTTTATAATTCAAATGATACTACATGTACATGTGTGTACCTATAAAACTCACACACCCCACACACTGTCAGGAAATTCAATTTAATGTTTTGCATTGAAGATAATGACCGGCAGATTTCAATTACAACCAACTCCAAAAGCTAACAACTGTTCAATTAAGCTTATATAATATACCTTGTTTACTCCAACTACTGGGACAGCGAGATAGGCTTTATTAGTAGGGGTCTTCCATATGAGAGCAGTTCAATTGACAAGTTTGGCGATAGAATCAAAAATACACATCTCATTCTGACAAATTCACAACTTCTATATAATCGAAACAAACAAACCTTCTTCTAGAGTGATGAGACCATTAGGGTCACACACCCAAGAAGCGTTGACATATGGACGTCCACAAGCCGCGGGGTCTTTCTGCGGATTAGGGTAAGTATCCGGCGTCCATTCTAGCGGGGGCTGGGCCTGACATAAAGATAACAACACCAGCAAAACACTGCACACTATCATCTGTGAAACAGCCATCTCTCCTTTATTGTTGATAAAAAAATTAAATAGGATAATTAATTTCATTCTTTGAAACAAGATAAGTTCATGTGCAAGTCGTGATGTAAATCGAAATTGCTTCTGTTAGTTTACTTAGGTGTTTTTGTCATACTTAATGTCAGGTGGCTCAGAAGGCAGCTCACAAGTCTCACTCTGACAGTGATGGGTGGATGGGTGCTAGAGTGAGCACCCTGACACCAGTCACACCACAATGGCAACAAACGATTTAAAAGCATTCACAAGACAATGATATATAAAGTTTACATTGTAATATGGCGTAGAGGATCACATGTTACAGGGATTAAAATAAGGCATTTTCCTGTGCCTTTAGAAGAAAATTAACTTTTTTAATTTCTAAAATTAAATAAATTTAATGAATTATAATTCGACAGTTCTAAGTATCATAAGGCACTCAGTATTTTCAATCATATCTCTTATTAAAATACGGATAATATTCAGCCCCTGAAATGATTTCTATTAGTACCTGTGATAACACCATAAAAATTGGGTTGTACAGACATGACTTACAAGAAATGCTACATACATATATTTATAAGCTTACTGATAGAATAACATCTTTTATAGCCTTCAAAAACTTATAATTTTTATCAATTTATAGGTGAAGGATTTTTTTTTTTAAAGAAATCCAAATATTGAGTTGACCTACATTGTAAACAACATGTAAACTGGGTCACTCAAATAATTTTTCTAAGTCAGCTGGACATAAACAATGAGTCGATTATTTACTTACACGCTTGAACAGAAATATCTAATAATACATTGAATCAGAGGGGTTTATAGTTTATTTGAATGTAATTAAAGTGTGTGTATTAGGTGGTCCCCTATCGACCTGTCTATCCCTTGAACCCGTAATCGTATATTTCATTACAACACAACATTATACAGTTCTTCATTTCATACTGTCAGAATCTGTACACAACACAACAATATCGAAAAAGTGTTATATACTTAAGAATATATGGCGAAGTAGAAAGATCAGCGTATGATACGTTGTCGTTGTCTAAAACAATTTTGTACCTTCATAAACTTTCACTTGCTCGAATCGGAGGAATTACTTTGCTAAGTTAAAAACATTCATGTTCAACCGAGTGTCGGGTAACTTTTCAAACATTCTTCAAAGTAATACAAGTAATTATTCGACCAATAGTTTAAATACCTGTGTGTGTATACCTGCACCAGAGTGTAAAATCTCTCGGAATAATCCAGCAAAATGACTAAAACTCCATTCCTTAAACACCTACTGTTGAAGCCTTACAAGGTTAACAGGCCCATCCCGTGTTAGTAAGACAAAATTTACAATCGGCTCACAAGTGCATGCTAAAATAACCTCTGCCGTCTGATAAAGTTTGGATAAAGTTAGGCTTACGGCGTTGGGAACGGACATGTCTTGCTCTTATTGATGTTATTTGTTTTATTTTACCACCCAATGACAATAAATTTGAATTTATCTGGTGATAAAATTATATAAACCGAATTAAAATGCTGCAGAGAGAATGTTCCAGATCTTTAGATGAGTGGAGTGTTATATCGTACTGTAACGAAATATAGCGCCATCTGTTGTGGGCTACAGAAACCAGTTGAACAGGCTGAACAAGACACAGCATACGGTGGTTAAAAAATTCCCCAGTCGATCCTACCCTTTACAATAATAAACAACTACTTCAATCAAAACCAGTTTCAAATTGACATTTAAGTTTTGTCAAATGTTACAAGTTGTAGGCCTAACCTGCCTTTTTTTTAATTCACAAAACGGATTAAGATCGGAAGTTAATTATCCCGGCTTGACAAATCATGCCTATATAGGCCCTATATATGGACCTATAAATATCATATTTTCTAAATCTGTCTCAATTTGTCCATTTGGGGAGTTAAAATTCGTAATAAAAACAAATAGGCCTACACTATTTTATAACATAATTCTGTAGCCTACAATTTACAATAGTGCTCGCATGCTATAATAGGCTAACTTCATGTAGGCCTATAGGCTATAGTTCTTGAAAATGTTGGCCGATATCGACTAACTTTTATTCTCCATACCCACATATGCCTACGTTACCTTACAATTGAAGCCTGCAACAACAACAAAAATGTTTTACCTTTTATGTGATGATACAGGCCTAAACCATATGTTGAGTTCCAAAGTAAAAGACATGCACACTTAAAAACGGAAGAATATGAGTTTTCGCTTCTGCAACTTTTTCATGTAGAAAGCCGATTCATTTGATTTCTGTGTAACAAGAGGATGGCTTTTTTTTATTATAGAAAACTGGGATGTGCTTTGCTTTGCAAGTGGCGATACTGTGAGAAAAATAACTTAAGCAACTTTGCCTGGAAATTAAAGCCGTTTGAAGTGGAGCAGTGACGTGTGATTTAGCATTTTAGTTTCCTGACCTGTGTTATCTTATGTAATCTGTAGATAGGGACAAATCAATTTTTTGTTAAATTTTTATTTCTTTACTAATATTTCTTTTTTTTGAATGAATGTATCTCTACTTAATAAATAGGAAAAAAAACAAAACAAAAAAAAAAACAAAAAATGTGTGGCGCCTTGCCTTAACTTGGCTTCTGTTCAACTTCTATTGTTTGTCTGAAGCGCTGATTTATAAGGATTGATGGTCAATCTGGTTGTTTTGTCACGACGGACATATGAACTTCGGTTAAGACAAACTATTGCCTCTGGTGGGGGCGAAACATCGAATGGTGTCAAGAACTCCGCACTGGAAGGTCTATCGGCAGCGGACGCTTGCACAATTTTAAGTTTTTTTTGTGCATCGACGTTTTGAATATCCATATCTTGTAAGTTTTCAATCATGTGATTTGTTTGTTTGATTTGGGTTTAACGTCGTATTCAAGAGTATTTCACTAATATGATGACGGATCCATCATTGGTGGTACGACATTTTCGGCTGTGTAAAAACAGACACCAGTCCTACATTATAGCTATCTGTGACTATAACACTTTTTATAGTTCTTCCTATATGAAAGAGTCAATTTTCCTGAAACAGGAAGATCAGTGAGTTCTGAACTTTCATTACATGAAGTTGTGAAAAACACAATATTCTCTTTACCAAATCAACAAAGCAAAATAATGATTGAAATGTAACGCCAACTATAGTTATTGCTCCAGAAGGAAGTGAAAACAAAATGTGGGGCAAATTGGACCAAGGTCGGGCAAAATGGAAACAAGATCTTTTGTGCCCACTCACAGACCGCTTTGCCTTTAGTGCCAGTTTTCCCACTTATGGAGAACGAAACAAAAGTAGTCAAACTAACGGCCCATGTCATTGTTTGAGTAAAAACTTACTACTGGTTGATATGCGAATGTGCTATATTCTACTTGCCCGTTAGTAGATGCAGAGTTCTGTATCTCTGATCGTCTATCATATCATGTAGCCGTAGAGATACAGAGTTGAAACGCTCATAA
>JAQQZZ010072430.1:0-21373 GCA_030265115.1 Mopalia vespertina
CTTATGACACTCGCGTCTCTTACGAAGTGGGACGAAACCAGTTTCTTTATAAAGTAAAGAGTGGCTAGTTCCTCGTGGACAACCACATATGGTTCTAAGGGCATCCAATTGTAAGTTTTCAAGAGCTATTGACTGGAATTCAGTACAACTGTCCCATAGTACATCTCCATAATCGAAAATCGGAAGAATAAACGCCATATACATAATTTCAAGAGATCTTCTAGATAATCTATATTTAAAACTGCGTAAGCAGTTTATCATAGGACTTGCACGTTTGCATATATAATCGATGTGATGGTCCCATTTACATGAGGATTGTAAAAATATACCTAAATGTTGGTGGTAAGACACGCTAGGTATAATGGTATTGTTGAGATACACTGGTGGGATGTTATCCACGCTAGTGGTACGAGAAAATAGTATACCTTTAGTCTTACTTGGGCTAAATTGTACCAACCAATTTTGCGACCATTCAGAAATTTTATTGAGGTCAGAGTTTAGCACATTTGCTCCGGTTTGGTGATTTTCAACGGATATGTAGAGCGATGTATCATCCGCGAAAAGTCTAATATTTGACCGTATATCACACACAATATCATTGATATAAATCAAAAAAAGTACTGGCCCGAGCAGGGTATCTTTGATGTCCCTTCGACGAAATATCTTGGATAATATATCTTGAACGATTTATTTTGTGGGCTATCTTCGGGGATATCTTGAAGGGTTTCTGGAAGGGTATCTTGGGTGGTACCGGAGGTTTTCTTGGAAGGTATCTTGGGGGCAGCTTGGAGGATATTTAGGGATATATTGGATGATGACATGACGGGGATTTAGGAGGGTATCTTGGGTGGT
Source organism: Mopalia vespertina (assembly GCA_030265115.1). Classification (NCBI taxonomy): domain Eukaryota; kingdom Metazoa; phylum Mollusca; class Polyplacophora; order Chitonida; family Mopaliidae; genus Mopalia; species Mopalia vespertina. The sequence goes on from JAQQZZ010072430.1 coordinate 853, forward strand.
ATCCAGAAATGTAACAGATATCTTGCAGGCCATCTGGTCCATCAATATCTACAGCTTAGTTCAACTGAAATATTATTTTATTTATTGCTCATAAAATAGTCAGGTCTGCGTCCGTGGCTTAGTGGTTAGCGAGTGTGCTTGCTAATCATTCGATGGCCCGTTCGCGGGATCGAGTCCACCTGTCGACCATTAGGCATGCGTGAGTCACAGGATGTTGCTCTAGCAATCGCGGGAGCGCTTTTTACGAGATTTCCTCCTGGTTTTCCACCGTAGTTAGGTAAGGAACAGTGTGTAGTGTACAATCCGTCGTCATATAAGTGAAATACCCTTGAGTATGACGTTATACCCTTAAAAAAAAGGAAAGAAACATAAAATAGTCTTATGATATTATTTTGAGAAGGAGGCTTGATACCGGTTGACACACGACAGATGCAAATAAGTTGTTAATAGTTTATATCGCTTAAAGAAATAAATGTTTAGCTGCAATGGGTACAGATTTCATGCAAAATCTCGTACACTTCAATGCACGGTATTTGACTCACAGGTGGCTAGGTTTAGTTTTGTTAATCTCGTTTACATTCGTGATTTCGCATAACAAGCACGACATGCCGTGTGGTGTATCTTGTACTATTATTGATCGTATAATAGTTGAAAATTGTGATTTTATTCTCTAGATCAATAATCGGTTTACCAGGTCCTGGTAGTGTCTTCACGAATTTTGGAATTAACAATGGGAGAAGTCTCAAGGCATATATATAATTACATTACTTAATGACAGTTTTAAATTATTCCTTTTCTAAATCAATCGGATTTTTCACAGATCTGTATCCAGAATAACCAACTCGTCTTAATTGAATAGATTGGGACAATGTGAATATAATGATGCACACAGCTATTATCAGCTGACATCAAATATTTGTTCAACTTGGTCAAATTCTGGCGCCTTGGCAAGAATGGGCATATGATAATCCGAGCATTAACTGGAACTGTTGAATGTATGATAGTTACATGTATGTATTAAGAAAAACTATAACGTTAAAACTTGATATCTACGGCTCTGCTTGATTTACACAAAAGATAGCTACTGATATATGGGTCTCGTCTAAGAGCCAATCACAATTCAGAGTGTTATTTCTTTGTTAGCTCATGGCGTCTCAATATCAAATAGTTCGGACTATAAGGTGTCTATTCTGTTTTTAATCAAATATGACGATTGGTAAATATAATATAACTCTGGTATAGTGGATGATGAATGTCTTTCATTAATGGCGCCTTGAATTTTAATTAAAGAAAATGTATGTTTATTTAATGCATCCACCTTATACCCCAAAGGGAAACTCACAGCTAGATAGACATAGATAGGCGAGATAGACATAGATAGGCGTGACCAATAAATAAATTATATTTAACCTGTGAATCATTTTTACCCTTCAGAAAATCAGACGACAAAACAACTTCCCTATTAGTAGCTACAACTAGCTCTAATTTTAATCAGCAAATCGCTTTATTAAAACGAGATTAGCTGTGTTAAGGTATTGATTGATTTGGTGGTGGATACTTAAGAAGTGTTCGAAGGTATTTTGCATAAAAGAAAGTGTTGTCCTTCAGAATGTGAGTTGTAACACTACTAAATAGCCAGTTAAAGGAAGAAAAAAACAAATCTTGCTTGCATTGCTTATGTTAAACCCTGTATCAGCTGGCAATATTATTGCATTAGAGTGTATTCTGTCTATTATTGTCCCTCAGGGAGTTTTCTTTTGCCCTCTTTTAAAGTATACAAATTCTAAAGTTTCGGTTCGTATTATCCACAACGTTCACAACAACAGGAATGTGCTTCATAGCATACTTTTCTTACCCAAATGTCCTAGAACTATAATAGCCATGAATTCCAATTGAAATAAAGCACAATGCACATGTATATATAAGGCAACTGGTTAAGCACCGTAGAATTGACCAGCTTTATACAACCGACGTCACTAGAACATGTGTTCAGCTGCGCAATCTATATAGTAACGGCTCATTCTGTGTCATTTAGGCTAGATGCGAATACGTATCTTACAGACCATACAGTCAATAGAGATACAACGTGCAGCTGTACCACAATTTTAGAAATAAGGCCTGCCTCTGACTTACAAATACCGTTTAATCCGTATGACCTAATTACCGCGGGATATCATTTTAAGCGAGTGTGGTGCCGCTGAGAAATGATAGATTTTGACATGAAAATGGACGTCGAGTGGTCTTTTTATGGGTCGGTCTAACCCAAAAGTGTTTAAGGAAGAAAACGAGATGGTTTAAGTCAGGGTAAGGCCATGGTATTGTTATACATTGGAAGATAAAGTGCCGAACCATGATAGCGTTCTGCTATTTCTAAAGATTAGGAAGACTCAAGTAGCGTAGCTACATTTAGGCTTGACAGGTCGTAGGGATATTAACCAGAGCAGGATGCTTGAGGTAGGAACACTGTTATTCATTATACACAGCTGTTGTCTCTTCTACGGAGGCTAGATGTGGGAGTACTGTGTTGCTCATAAAACACAACTGTTGTCTCTTCTACGGAGGCTAAATGTGGGAGGACTATGTTACTCATCAAACACAGTAGATGCGAATACGTATCTTCTATAGACTGTACAGTATATAGAGATACGAGGTGCAGCTAGATGTGGGAGGATTGCGTTGCTCACAAAACACAATTGATGTCTTTTCTAGGGAGGCTAGATGTGGGAGGATTGCGTTGCTCTTATAACACAGCTGTTGTCTCTTCTACGTAGGCTAGATGTGGATCATTATTTCACACATTTGTATTTGTAAAGCAAGAAGTCCAAAGGACCCTCTCCACTCCTGACAAATTGGTAATGATAAAGGTTGATGTTATCGTGGTTCCACAGACGTTTATATGGGATTTCTGGATGAGACACTGATGCTAGTGTCGTCAGCTAAAAGGTTGAAGGAAATATTTTTAGAGCTTTTTACGATGCCATTGATATAGATTGAGAAATAGAACGGATTCTTAAAAAGAGCCTTGTGGATAACGAACTGTTATAACGTACCCTTGGTTGATTGGTGTTTTTGCGCCTGGGTTTAGGGTATTTCACTTAAATGACGGCGGTGTATTCCAACAATAATTGACACTAGCCCAACCCAAATGTGAAGCCTTTCCATAATTCAGGAAAATTAAATTTCTTCCAGCGCTAAGTAAAGACAGCGTTGCTACTCTTTAAACAAACTGCCCTGAGCCAGAGGGCTCGTAAGTACCGCTTGGTACCAGTTGCTGAGATAATTTCGGATCCAGTCATTTGAATTTGAACGAAAGCTGTTATAATTTAGCTTGTAGAATAAGATGTTATGATTTAACTGTATCAAACGCTTAGGAAATGTCTGCAAATGTTAAGATGCTTGATTTTTTAAAATTGTCATAGGCTGTAATGAGATGAGTACATAGAGATGGAATGCATAGAATGTTAATTGCTTTGGGCAGAGCCATTGTTTGTCGTGAGAAATAATATTGTTCAAATCTTAGTAGTCTGTGATCATATTAGCAGTAATTTTCTCAAAGATTTTGCTCACACAGGGTATACTAGAAATTGGCCAATAGTTATCGTATTTAGTTTCGTTTCAGGATTTTGGTAAGATTACAATAGTTGGGCATGATGATAGAAGTGAATGAGTGGTTCGGAGATGATTTTCTGTTTTATATCGGTCATCGACCATACCATCAATATCGAGAGACGATGATTTAACGTTTCTTATCACGTTGTTAACCGACTCCTGACTAACGTTGGTAATTGAAATTCGTATGTTCGGGTAGCTAGGAATTTACAAAAACTTTCTGAAAGAATATGTATATCTTTATCCAGATTTAATGCAATCTTCGCAAAGTATTCATTGAAACAGCTTGCGACTATGCTGTCGACTTGATTATTAAAACTCATAAACAAATCGGTTGTCTCTACTAAGGAGGCTACATGTTGTTTTAACCATTAAACACATCTGTCGGAGAAAGAATTTTGAAAACACATTTTATATTTTATTATACTTGTTTTTTTATTAAAACCGTTTGTAATTTATAGTGAGTTTTTGTATATGAATCAGGAATTCCTGACAATTATTTTTATCATTATGCAAAGTAAACAAATCACAAATTTCCTTCCCTCTATCCCAGGATTGTGGACATTTTATATAAACATAGCGGTGGAGTAAATGAAGTTCAGGTAGAATGTAAGTTGCCTATAACAGTTTTTTGTTATAGCTCAGAAGTCACGCAGTGCCCCACGGGTCTGTTCCGCCTCACCTCATCAGTGGTAGTCTCAACGATTATGGGGTACGTTGGAAGTCGCTGGACCCCTCGCCAATACATTTGTAGATCTCAAACTGCAAGGGAAATATATTGCATTTTTTACACCCATACACTCATACAAGAAAGCTGTTTACATGTAACAGTCGCCTGAATAGATAATGTACGTATTTACTCGTAGTTGGTATACAAAGTTTACTGTTATATTCATGAATAATAGTTTATTCGAGGTCGTTCTAGCGCAAGCCTTTGTAGCTCAGTCAGTTAAAACCATGGCGCTGCTATACAGATACCGGAGTTTAAGGGCAGAATGTTTTGCTTGTAGAAAGTTCTAAAACAATGAGATTTCTTCTCTACTATGGTTAAATCAAAATAGCTTAAACTGTTCTAGAAAGTTTGTGCAAAAAGTTCAGCCCTGAGTGACATAGAAAATGTTGGGAGCCTAGACAGCAACTGGATGTAAATAAGTTCGCAACAGGCTACCAGTGTATACAATCTATAACGCACGGTTTACTAAGATACTTAGCATACTGCGATAATTTGTTTACCAATTATACCTTCATTTAGTCATTTGGTATCAATTATGTTTATAGCTATAACATCCATGTACAAACTAGGAAAAGGGAGATGACTCTGCAAATCGTAATCCCACTACCTTGTATTGAATTACGGCCATTATTGCAGCTTATGGTATGTGTATTATAATTATATGTGACCAAAGTGTTCAGATTAAGAACCACTCAAATTCCAAAATGATCGACAAATACATGTCAAGGCATTATAATTCTAAATTTGGGAAATCAGCATTGTCTTCTTTTTAAGGTATAGTGTTAACGATGGAAAAGACACACTGACGTGCGGACAAATTATCGTATGGACTGACGAACAAACGCAGGTATAACGGGGCAGAGCTAGACCTCTAGACACATGTCAATCATAGCACAGCATAGACCCGCCCAGCCAGCCAAACCTCTAAACAGAGGACACGTGTTAATCAGCAATTCAACACCTTTAATTTTTTTTGTATACATTAGAATTATAACCCACCTCAAATACATCTCCGATAAATGAAGGAGCGTCGTTTGAAAAGCCGATGTGGGTGCCGTCACAGAAATTGCTTCGTGCCAGTAATACTGAAAGATAATTTGAGACAGACCGATTATAACAAAATAATTTCATTTCAATTTCAATATGATTAGACCTAAATGCAGACTGAAAGGTCAATGATATTGCAACAAACCAAATTAGCATAACTAAAAGTAAATTTTGTTGCAATTGTGTTTCATTACATCTCCATTTAGACGTCATTTGATAACACATCCAATTACTTTAAAACCAGTCCAAACTCATGTGAATGAATATCTTATTCATTTGATTGCCTTTGAATAACTTTATCATAATATCGTGTCTTATTGTTGAGAGAGAACCAACGTAAAGAGCAGAATGGAAATATTAAGAAAGTTGTTGAATTTTATGAAAGAGTTAAATGCTTTATAAATGTGTTGAATTGTGCGAAAAATTGGCATGCTTCAGAAAGAGTCTAAGAAATAATAGACTGGACGAATCCGTGGTAATGCCTACCTCCAGCTGCAGAGCTCTGCACTTGTCCATTAGTATTTAAGACTAAGTCCTGTCCGTTGTACTGCATAACAACTTCTTTTCTTTGCTGTAAACAAAAAATCGATTGATATTAAATTTTTGCCCAACTACAAAATTCACTAGATTTGTTTGGTTTTGATCTGGTGACAAAATTGTTCCATGATCATTGAATTTGTGCCATTTGATAGTGTGACTATATTTACCCAGGTAACCCAGTAAATTATTAAACTGAACACCAAAGCACGGGGATTATCACCACCCTTCTGTCATATGGAACAAATTGGTATTTTCTGTACAGATTACAACTCCCGTGGCTTCTTGCTAATCGTGGTATGAGATGTTCGAAAGTAATTGAAACGTAGCCTTGCTATCAAAATCGTATCTATAACGTTTCGAGATAGTGTTAATCTTTTAAAATTTGGGATTTTTTTTTATCTTGTATTACTTTAAAATAAGGCAAGACAGTCATTGTATATTCATCCTTACACATAAAAACTGAACGTTTATTTTCCTAAGCCCCAGATTTTAACAATAAAAATAATACAATTTGGCGACAGAATCGGGCTGCACACACTGGAAGTCATATAAAGACTTACAGCAGTTATTTGACTTCTCACGGTTACATCTTGATTTGGGATAGTTCTGATGAAACCTGCAGCAGCCCTGTTGTCGTCCATGATAGCGACGGTTCTCAGTGTATTTACACACTCAGCGTCAGAGACAACTGCGGCATTCTGTACATTCCCTTGTGAGGTGTACACCACACGCACTGTGAAAGCTCCGTCTCCGTCTCCAAGACCCATGTTAGCATTAGAGATTCTTAAACCACTGGAGCCGTTAAATGATCCACCATAAACGCCAGATCCTTGAGATGTCTCAAAAGTACTGAAGCCGAATGATGTGACGGTATAAAGGTTTCTGGAGATATCTCTGACCTGACCATCTGCTCCAAATTCAAGGCGGACCTCGGGATGGTCTCGGCACTCTGGAAATTCCAAAATATGCACTTAAATTACTATTGTGATTGGACATGTTAAAAGTACTTTATACATCACAGCATGAGAAAAAGGGAGACAACACCCACATAATTATTAGACGTATAGCTACGATCACGGTAGACGACTAACAAAAGGTTGAGACTCTCCAGGATAGGAAGCACAAACATTTACAATGTTTCAAAGGGATTTATTTCACAATGAAGCAAAATGGTTCTAAGGATGTGTGCACAAATCGTTCTTATTTTATGGAATGCAAAACGCCAGCAACGTTATGCCCCACCATAAATATTTAAGTCTTTATTGACCAAGGAGATGATTATGATTCGTCAGGACAATTTGAAATGGGAACAAATTGATGCTTCATTAATCATGATATGATTTGTCATGACGATTTAGAACGAAACCAAACTGATAATATAGTGGTGTGTCATAATTTGCCAACAGTAGATATGAAGCGAAACAACTGGACACAAGGCTGCAATTCACATGGTATAGATTAGTCAAAGATTGACTTTGAAATGTAAACGAACGGATTTCAGTGTTCATTGCTCAAGACACGAGTGAATTTGAATGGGGACAAAGTTTTTTTCAGACTCCATTATACAAGATTTAACACCTCGGTGGAATTGAATTTTAAATTAATGGAATATAAACTTTCCCAGAAGTTTGGAGGAATTAAATAGATATCTGAAAAGTGATATGTTGTTTACCTCTGACAGGAATTGGCTCTTCAGCGTGGACACAGCCGCAATCAACATCACTGTACCTGGTTCCAATTGAACAGGGCATGCTCAAACTGAAATCGCCATCGTTAGCCATGAAACGTCCTACGTCGCCATTAACATCCGGGGACAAATAACAGACTGCAAAGTAATAGAAAATAAACAAATTTATTTAAAGCCAAGCCATTACTATAATCTTCGTGTGAAAATGCAAATGATCTATAATAGTATGGAACAAAAATATTTTGTTTTTCATTTTGGCCATTATTGCGTTTTTTGGTCATTTTGTCATAAAAGCTCGATTAATGAAAGTATTATTTAAAATTATGAAACGATATATGGAAGGGAATTTGATCGACTGATGATTTATTTTAATGAAAGAATTAGTGGGAATTATGTAAACGATAAAGGGAAAGGAATATTGATTCACTGCTCATTTATTAGTAGGAGTTATGGAAACGTTATATTGACAGCAATTTTGAGACGGAACCAAATCATCGCGGCTCATGTAAAGATAATTATGACGATTAACATGGGGCCAGTTCATTGAGAAATTAGGGGCGATGAACAAATCTGTATCACAATAAAGAAATACAATTTTTCAGAGCGCTGTGTTATTGTTAAAATATGGCCGTAAAAAGTATGTGTTTAATGTGAAAAAACAGCATTGCTGTAGTACTTACCACCTGGACTAGTGTTAAATGGGTTACAATCATCGACACAATTAGCGTCTGGCCTACACTCCCCATTGACGTTAGCTTGTCCCTCTGGACAACACTCTACAAATGCACTGACTCCACCGATACACCTGATCAAAGCGCGACAATTGTCATATCCACCAAGAACAGCGCCGTCACTCTGACCTTGACAGGGATCTAGAAACAAATGAAAAAATATAAAAACAAATATTTCTAGACGTCTATAAATAGGACACGCTCTAGTGAATACGTTTGCATTATTAGTTTTGTAATAATTTACTTCTTTGAAATAGTGCCACACATTAATGTTATAAAACTCCAGGCAGTTTAAGCCACACGTTAATACCGTTACAATTTTTCCAAGTTTATGCAACAAGACCAGTTATTTATTTGTGGATGTTGCTTTCAAATGAAATGCTTTAAAACATATTAACCAATCTGACTAAAAGTTTAAGGTCGTCTCATTGAGTGAACTTGATTGTCTTCCGATCACATCGCATTTGAAATCTATACCAATATTCTTATTTTGCATTTGACTTTCGCTTTCAAATATGTTTTGAATTTCTATTTCCACTAAATAGAATCGAGAAGTAAAAGTACTATAGTTTACGGTTATTATTCGTTTTTCTTCATGGCATTTTAACGGAAGATTTGAAATGATTTGTGTAGGGTGTCGCAAAGTTATTTACCTTGTGGGCAGGCCGCAAGAGCTGGGTCATTTAATGTGATGCGCCTCTGATCCCAATATGACCCCACAGCAACAGGACGTCTGAACTCCAACCAGGTTTCATCGTCTTGTAGAATACACTGATAGTAATGGTAGCAATCTTCAGCAGCAGCATAACCAACTCCATTGACGATCTTGCAGTTGTCACATGGCGCTTGTTGACGAGTTGGTCGAGGTGTGGTCGTGGTTGTTGTTGTTCTTCTTGTTGTTGTGGGTGCTGGGGTAGTTGTGGTGGTTGGAATAAATTGCTCTGAAATAGACAGAATTTGTTATTTATTTATGAGGAACCAGTTTATCCAGTAATTTATTAAACATGCTAACGAAAACAGTTCTGAGAACTTTACCAAAGCGTAATTTGCCTCACCTATGTGTGAATGGATAGGTCTTTAACATCTGATGTGATTAATAGGCCAAATTGATTGCATAATTTCTTGGTTCTAGAGCAAGTGAATGCTATCGATTTTGTATCGCAGTTGATCGCCAATAAATTTAACAATGTTTGAACAATGAAACTTACGTGGACAGACGGCGCTAAAGAACTCATTTGTACTACTTTGAAACTGGGAAAAGTCATCTACAGGGAAAGCAAGTTGTCTGTCAGAGGCGAATCTAAATGTTGCTTCTTTGTTGACAAACTGTTGGGCAATGGCGATAAGTGAGATAATCACTCCTCGTCCTTTAAGCCTATTCACAGCCTCGTCAGCTAGGACTCTTGTGTTTCTGTCTGGGTTTCCATCAACAACGAACACCACAACTTGCTTGGCACCAGCTCTAGCATTTCTCTGAAAGTTTCTTTCGACGCAGTCGATTCCCTGATGGTAAGATGTCCGTCCACCTGGAAACACTGTTACATTGATTGCTCGTGTCACGGATTCTCTGGTGTTTGTTGTAGACAATGGAACCACCTCTTGTCCCTCGGTACCGAAGTAACATATACCAAGCTGAACTTTGGTGGTAGCTGTGGCACCTCGTATGTCCATTCTGCTTACCAAGTTCCTTAGCCCACCTCTGTAGCTTTCTATGGATGGACCCACACTACTGGAGCCGTCGACCATGATCATGACGTCTAAGAACTCATTACAGTCTTCACCTGGAAGAGGTAAAAGAACATGTACAATCGAACTTAGTTATGTATATAATTTTCCCAATAAATGTCATTCCGTTATATCCTATCCAACTGAAACGATTTTGGGTTTATTTATATTTATTTATGAATATAAACAGACATTCGTGCCCCTTTTCGGTCAGAAATTAAAATAATTACCTTTATTGTCGGCCGATTAACAATTTGAGTCAGTGGTAAAATAGAAATGAATGTGAAATATTTTAATAAATAAAATATTCAGTTGTTGAAGATTCACAAATATCGTATCCCTTTGACGGTACGACAATATTACAGTTGCGCAACATCTGCGAGACTTTATTTAAAAACCACTCCAAAATCGAGTCTGTTTATTGAGCTTATCTTTTTATGTAGCTATATAAGATACGAAAACGGTTGCATTGGAAAACAAGTTGATGATAAAGTTAATCGAACGTGATTTAAAAAAGATAAAAGAACCAAATATGGATAAGAATTTAATAAAGGATGAGAAATGTTATTTAAGCCACGTTGGATCCATTCAGATTTTTCCTGAACAATTCGATGTGGTTATATTTGATTTGAACAGATATAAAGCCTTAAAGCCCATGAGTGAAGGAAACAATTCATTATGTGCCAATAGGCTGCCATACGTTTGCCTGTATCAGTGTGGTGTCATTATGGTTATGGAATGCACTTACGAGCTCCGGGTTGTGCTGTAGCTATGGTGACAAGCGTCACGAGGAGAATAAAACGAAACATCTCTAAAATGTCAACGTCGTACCACTAAATGGAAAGAAAAAAAAATATAATACAGAGTAAGACAAAAAACGAAAACAGTGTTGAGTTACAAAGAACAATATCAAAGTAGAATATTCCAATTGATACAGCATACTATTTGTTATATATTATCCCAAATACAATTACTGAATAAGTGGTGTAATCAGTCGATCGAAATCAACTGAACACTTCAAAGAAACAGTTCTATAACTGTTGGTATTTGAAATCAACTAAACACTGCAAAGGAACAGTATTTTAACTGCAATTATTTTAACTGCTGTAATTTGAAATCAACTGAACACTTTAAAGGAACACTATTTTAGCTGTGTGTTAACAAAAACACACTCAGGGTTCAGTTATTGATGAGAACAGATAGTTCTTTATAAACTGTCCAATAGGGTGCAAACCAATAAGCTTGGACAAACAAATTTAAGATCATCGTATTGATCTTTACCGCAGCGATTCTTGAGTAACATCTCGGCAATTGATGCCATACTGGAAATCTCTAAATAAATTGCTATCATGTCGGTTTTGTTGCGCCAGAATGACTTTAACTGACCATCATCAAAGTGTGGCTCAGATATTCACTTCTAGTCGTTAAATCTAATATAGTGTAGCCATTTTGATTGTGACCAATGTGAAGATTAGCCTTAAACAGATGCTGACCATGGCAAATGATACATACCTTGAGAGTTGAAAATAACTGCTGCTGAAGTTCTATATGCCTGTTAGTAAAGACCTGCTTAGCGACGGCTTAGTTCACTGCACTATATTTTCCCAGTCTATGTGTTTTATAGCTTAGGGATAATGTGATTGGCCCTAACAAGAACGACTTGCTTAAATACGGCAGAGCCAATCATAACTGCTGATAATAAGAATCTGATGCCGTAGGCAGGGAACCTGATAAGTTTTTCATCATACATATAAAATTCTCCGACTAGGAGGGAGGGCGTGTCGTTGAAATTCATTGTTATAAATTTAGACTGCTGTATACGATTTAAACATTTACTTTTTTCTATTGAATGTGACCTGATAAACCCTATATCGGGCTCTTCTGTATTTATCTCAAAGTATCGCAAAGTACGGTAATACACAAGAATTTGCCTTTCGTTTTTTTATAACGCCCCGGGGATTAAGAGCTATGTCTGTGCAGTGGTGTATAGCTTTTTATAGACAAATAACAGAATCGTTAATACATTAGAATTTTAAAATAGACTTTTGTTGTGGTTTCGTGACGCGAACCACATACTCATTTACACATTTTCATCCAAAAATTATGTGCGAAATGGAATCCTGCTAACTTTGAAGTATATTCATTTCAGTGAAATAAGTTACCGTCTCCAAGATCATTACATTATAAATATATTTTTTATTTCGATCAAAACTTTAAAACTCTAAAAATTAATTGTGACTTTACCCAATGGTAGAAAAAAGATTGCAAACGTAAATTGAGGTTTTTTAAAAATTAGTTGACCTTTTATGTAAAACAAAGTACAGAAATAAGATTTCTGATCTGGGTGCTATTTTAGTTCTGATCAGTATCTGCTTGTTCAGCTCAAGTCTAATCATCAATAAATATATCAATAATCTTCAGATTTAAATTTAAGCCAGTCCGGGGATGTTCCATGTACGGATTTTAAGATAACGCCTATCATTGTATTATCCAATTGGATCCAAATTAATTCCATGGTATTGTATGATTCATAAAAGTAAATGGGCAATCACTTAAAACAATAACTGCAAATTTTACGAAAGAGCATTGTTTAAAATGTGCAAGGAAAACCCAGATAACCTTTGGCTGCAGCCTAAATTTGCCTGACAGGGCGGGGTCACTCGAAATATGAGGTAAGGTTATCCAAGGGTTGGTTACCACGTGGTGTGTGTACTCCATCAACCAATCAGAAACGTTTGGTTTTAACCAGACTGTGACGACGCGTTAAAATCTTGATTGTATGTTGCTAAAGACACAAACCAATTCAAACAGACTGTGGTAACACGTTAAAACCTCGGTTGTATGTTACTATAGACAAAACCAATTCAAACAGACTGTGGTAACACGGTAAAACCCCGGTTGTATGTTACTATAGACAAAAACCAATTCAAACAGACTGTGGTAACACGTTAAAACCTCGATTGTATGTTACTATTGACACAAACCAATTCAAACATACTGTGGTAACACGTTAAAACCTCGATTGTATGTTACCATAGACTCGATCAAACTTAAAGTATAGAATCTCCTTAGTGACGCTGGTTGTCCTGAACTCAAGCTGTAAATTAATGTTTGAAATATTGTTCATTGTAGACTGATCGTTCTTATTGTAAAACACTTGCAAAAACCAACTAAAAAACAATGCTTTTTTTAATAATTTATTTGTTAATATGTTTAACTCTGCGTGACTTAAATCTGTCAATAATTGGTATGTCTCAAAACGGCAGCACCAAGTTCAGTTGTAATGACCAATGCCTAATTCTCTTTATTACTGAACAAGATGTCTCGTAATTTAAGGCAAGCCTTGTGATAACAACGAGTTAGTGTCTTTTTATAACGAGTCAGTCACTGTCAATGCTAGTAGTTCGTATAACAGTGAGTAGTAACATGTTGTATAATCATAATATATTGTAGTTACTAAATACTAGTAGCTAACCGTTAAAAGTGAGTCACTACCTTAATAAAACACCATTACTAACGCGTAATTACCATATAGCTTACCATTAAAAGTGAGTTTCTACGTTCTAATAACAGCATGACTAACGCGTAATTACGATATGACTAAACCATTAAAAGTGAGTTACTACCTTGTGATAACAACATTACTAACGCGTAATTACGATATAGCTAACCGTTAAAAGTGAGTTACTATCTTGTAATAACATTACTAAGGCTTAATTACGATATAGCTAACCGTTAAAAGTGAGTTACTATCTTGTGATAACATTAGTAAGGCTTAACTACGATATAGCTAACCGTTAAAAGTGAGTTACTATCTTGTGATAACATTACTAAGGCGTAATTACGATATAGCTAACCGTTTTAAGTGAGTTACTACCTTGTGATAATAGCATGATTAACTCGTAATTACGGCTTATAATAACTGGCTTTTACAAGACAGTTCACGTCTCAGAACACAAGCTCACTCTAAATAATCTGTTACTGAATTGTAATGGCAACGTAACTAACTCGTTATAATGAGTGGACAAATCATAATTATGACCAACTAACTCGCAAGGAGAGTACATCTGTCTCACAATTACGAAAAAGTTGATGAAAATGACCTGGCACCAACTGGCTTCCGTACTGCTTTTTCAAATTTAACTGGAGCCCCGAGGATCATGTTTTTATAAGAACTGAACCGGTTTAAAATGGCTTACAAAAACTACCTGCCGTCTTATGTCGGTTTGATGCTTATCAGTGTTATTAACTTTGTGCTGACAGAGAGAAACTTTTACCTACAGGGCAATTTGGTCTGGGTCCCCACAAGCAACTAGGCTCTCTTTTATAGGGAGGTATTTTTGTTTTCTGTCACGTGGGTTTTTTCCATCCATTTGCATAAGTGGATAGATTACTGTCTGTAAAACAAAAGATGACATCCTTTCACACAAATTTTCGTCAATGATTTGCTAATTTCATAGCTCAGTGGTTGGTGAGTGGTATGCTATACTCAAAGGTGTAGTATATACAACGAGTTCTTTATGTTGTTTGATTCAATAAAGGGAGAAAAGCTTAAGCTTTAACAATTGAAAGTTTGAGCGTCTCATATCTCAAGAGAGAAATGAGTATTAACAGACTGCTCGGCGCAGTATAAACTTTACTCATAGGGGTGCAGGGTCGTATAGCTTGAAGTGGACGTAATAACCGACTAGCCTAAGCTGTGTTGTAGGTGAATAACAACATTAACTTTCTTTTAACCTAATCGATGAAATGATCAATATACCCGTGTCTGAGTAAACAAAGACACGGCCCCATCATTTCACATATAGTGAGTTTAAAGTTTCGAACTACATGCGGACATGGAAGGGCGTTGCACATACCACCTTGGCCAGTAATGTTCATTAAGGCCACTTAATAGTCATGAACAGCTTTAATGTAAGACATTTTGCTACCTTCGGCGGCTTGGGTGGTTCTAGTAATGACTGACAATAAGCATTTCACAAAAGTAATTAAGTGTAAAGCTGATGATTAAGTTTGCTGACAAGATGTGTAGATATATAACAGTTTGTTTAAACCACCCATTCTCCCGGGGCTATTACTTAAAGTTATAAGGCCATGGAGGTCACATCTGGATGGAAAGTTGAATGGGATTCAATTTAATTATGCAATGATCATTTCGCAATTGTGAGAACGATATGCTCATGATTGAGATCTCTGTTAGCTATTAATCATAGGGTGAGAGTAAACGGGTGATGTACTTTTATGTAGTATTTTCGTTATTTAGGGATAACAGACACAAAATAATTTTTTACTTTTATATAAATTCAAATTTTGTATCGGTGATGTGAAAATGGCTTATCTCAAAACCGTTTTGTCGTAGTATTTACTGTTGTCATGGACTTATGGTGTTATTATACTCAAACAGCTCTAAAAATATCAAAATAATGTATAACAATTCATTCTGGTCATGTTTACACCACCGATATGATTGCAGTGCCAGTTTCATGTTTTGAAAACTAGTTTTAAAGAAATTCTACGCAAAGTTATTTTCAGTTTTAAATAGAGTGGAGGTTGAAACTGTTGAACTCCTCCAAATAGCAAAAAATGCTGTACATGTAACAATTTAGTTTTGATCAATAGATAAGTTTTACTTATAATAGACATATTATCACGTGTCTATTATACTGACATCAGTCTGAAATATTATAATTATTCTTATAATTATTACAGTAAGTCGTTAACGGGCTGTATAATGACAATACTGACAGATATTTATGTACACAATTCACCCAGTCAGTAATTGGTAAAACCTTACGGTTGACTTCTGCTTTACTTATTGTATGGCATTGCGCGATCCAAGTAAAGACATTTGAAATTGTCATTATGAACAATTATATGCTAATTCAAACAGGTAGTCAAGTGTTTAGGGGGAAGAGGGGGGGGGGACCGAAATTACCTCTCATGTCAGGAAACAGTTCTAGTCAATTCAATTATTGATTCAGTAACTTACTGAAATGGGGTCTCTTACCGTAATGGCAGCGCGTCCCAAAAGTTATGTTCAAGTAAAACCCTACATAGTGTAGACACTACATATATGCTTAAAGCTCTCAAGATGGATTGGTGGATGTTGCAAACATCTCTCTTGATATCAAGACATTTTTATAGAGGGATCTTACATTTTATAAGAGATTATACGATTTAACGACTGCCCTGTATTATGTTGCGATGTCCGTGTGCAGTTTTATTTTAAAACATAATTGTGGCAATCGATTAAAATAGGCAGTTGATAATACCACTTAATTGTTACAGCTCAATATTCCTTGTTAAACAATTCAATTGAACTTAAATAGTAAAACTCGAGATTTTAATTTCTACAATAACGAAAAAGAAACAAAAACGGAGAGTGTAAAATCACCAGCCACAATTTAGTGGGAAGATGAATCTGTTCATCCTGTATTTATATAATATTCACAAAAGATAGAATAAATGTCGTGCAATAGTCCATGCGGGAGGGAAGGGGGGTCTAAATAGTACACGCGGAAGGTTGAGAGGGAGCTTCCTGTTGTCCTACTGCTCTCAGATTTAGGGGCAACAAGAAATCGATCTGCTAAAATCTCGTCAAAAGCCAATAAATGTATACGTATTTTACTGATCAAAGATCTAAATCAGCAACAAACTGTTCTCAACCCTCTACGCCAAGGAGGCTTCAATGAATAAATTATTGTATGGTTTGTTTTTATTCGTTTTTTTTAAAGTTGTTTAATAAACATAATATCTGGACAATTGTAACATCTTGAACTTATTAAGCCATATTTGGTGTGGTACGTCGGCCATCCTGTGCTATTGTAACTCCACATGTCACCAAACCCGCCTATCTCCTGTTCCTCGGGTGTAGATGTTATAACATTAGATATACTATAGATCTAGATAGCCACAAGGGTGAAAGTTGTTACTCTCGCCCGTGATCTTAAAGATAACTGTGTACCTGCAAGCCTTCAGGCCGCCTTCTCCATTACAGTGTCGTATTAGGGTGTTAACGGCTACCCCCAGGGTCCTTCTTTGCCACCCCTCCTCTTTATGAATGAATGAATATATAAGAAACACCCCCTTATATATTATTTTTTTTATATTTCATTGCCGAACGACATTAAAGATACCCGTTGTAGATTACCTTACGTTAATCTGCCACCTTTTCGCACCTTCGTAATTCCGCTAACGACCGGAACTTATCTAATTACAAATGCAGGTAACCATGTAAGCCTGACATGGAGCTTTGTGAGTTTGCTTCAGCAGACCATCTCATGGTTTTAAACTTAATAATCTTAACGAGTCCTACCGATAAGTTCAAGTTTGATGGTAATTCTACCGAGCTTAACATGATTCACGCAGGAGATGGCACGTGGTTCACCAGTGGGCATGTTTCAATGTGATTGGGTAACAAAGGTTGACCAAGGGATGGGAATGGCATAATACAGATTGACACGTAATTGTAATAAAAATTAAAAATATTATTCATTTATATTGAGAATGCAATGAAGGGTGGGCCGGGGATCCTTGCGTGAACCCTTTACCTCGGTAGAATTACTGTCAAACTTCAATCTGATATGCGAACGGTTTCTAATTTTTTTTCGTCATGTTCAACTTTAAAAAATGACTTTGTTAACGTGTTTTGCTGGGGCATGACTACATGAATGCCACTGGTCGTATCGCTGCTTCAAATACCTCAAACCTTTCGTAAAGAAAAAAACACCATGACTTTCGCTCGAACTTTGGATTTACTTTAGCACATCGGACGGGCTACTTATTGTATGGATTATTCACACATGAAATCGATGCCTTTTGAAATATTTCCATTGCGGTTCTGGATTTGAATGAAGACCTTTTTGATTGACGTGAAATTCCTACAGAAATTGTCGGTGATGCGAGTGGGGACTAGACTAAGGAGACAAATGTATAACGGTAAAATCCTCCTGGTAAGATAGGTGGTCAGTGTTAAGGTTAGGGTTGTTGTTAGGATTAGGTTAATTCTTAGGGTTAGTGTTAGTTTAAAGGTTAGGTTTAGTATTAGGTGTTATCCAGGACTAAGAACGCACGTTTTGACTGACATGCGCATTTAACACGACAGTCACTGGACGGAAAGACAAAGACATCACAAACAGATTCGCTTCGTGTTGTCCTTTACCCATACGAGCGCCAGGGCAATAGTAAGCGCCTTCCTTCCCGCCAACAGAACACACGTAAATGGATATCCACGCGTATATCAAGTGCTGTATTGTATCGACTATATAGCAATTATTTATTGCGTCACTTCTATAAAGTATAGCACTTTATGAAGATACACGAAACGATACAACTGGTTATATCATAAGGCCCTCATCGTATTATGAGTGGTATTGTTTACTAGCAAATTACTCATTTGTTTTCTGGTCTTCTTCTAATGAATAAGTACTAAAGTAAGTAAGATAATTTGTTTAAACAGGATAAAGCACATCCCCTGCCTAACACAACATTTACAACATATATAACAATATAACTATAACTATTTACAGACTACTGATAACATGTCTGTTAAATTGAAACACTTGCAATACTCACAAAAAGAAAGAAAAAAAGCAAATATGCGCGGATAGACACCATTTAAATAATCGTACTAACTTGCTATTTTGAAGACAGTTTTTTAGCTGCTGATGTTTTAAAAAACCTTTAAGGTAACCTCAAAGATTAAAAAAGGTTGATTCGATTATCTGTTTAGCTCTTTTAAGATCTAGGCCTGCGTCATTAGACTTTTTCTTCCACTGGCAAAAGGTAAAATTCAGATTCAAGTACGTATTTTTGTTATTTCTGGATTCATTGAATTTTTTTTATATTAAGTAGTTGAATAAAAAGTCTCAAAAGCGTTAGATATCTATCTTTTATGACTAAGACAAACTATTTTATGGAGTTTGAAATCCGGTACATCTGTCGAACATGAAAAAAGTTTGAACATATTATTTTTGCGATAAAAATCTGTCGATGCAGTTCATTAATGGTGATACTTAAAAGGAATGGGTGAATTGTGATTATTGAACTCAATCCGGGAAGGGCCAATAAACTCAGCAGTGTCGGATACAGGATTTTTTAAAGGGAGGGGGGGGGGGGGGGGGGTATTGGGGTACTCGACTTCCACAGCTCAAAAGGCAAGGGTTCAGGGGCCGCATAGGTCCCGGCAGATCGGAGAAAGAGGTAGCCCCTAGATGCAATCTCAGCAAATTTTGGCAATGAAATTTATTCCGTCATTTTGAATGATCGAGCCACAAGTCTACCATAATTATTCTGTAGTCTAAAAGTCAGTCACTCTCAACGCAGTATTGACATATATTTTGCGAAACTATAAAAACTGTAAAATTTGCTTATATATGTCGATGATGTTTTAGAGTTTTTTTTAGATATCGTTAGCAGTGCTATGATACAATTGCAGTCCCCTACAGGCCTCTATGCCTGCAACACAATGAAGAGTTTAAATATTGTTCTGTCAATTTTTTTTTATAGGTAATGGAATATGTTGTTTTCCAAGCAAAATAAGCAAAACTATCACGCACAACTTCAGACCTTACTTGTGCATCGTTTCCATACCATTCAGCCAGTTAGATTTCTGGTTTTTCGTGCTTGCTGGGTGGCTTCTCTTCTTTTTTTTAAACCTCGAAACGGGAGAAGGTGCGTCCCTTGCGCCCCCACCACCTAAATTCGCCACTGAACTGTGTTTGGTGAGCTCACACTGGGAAGGGCGATAATCTATAATTTGAAGTGATAGATCTCATATTTTTTTTTTATAAAAATAATATTTATATCATAACTGTAAAGTATACATAAAGAACTTCTCCAAAAACTTATATCGTTTATTTCTCGACAAATCTATGTATACATCGTGTGATTTTGTCAGAACGCAACAAATGCATGGTGTATAACCCTGTTATAATACCACCAAGGTACCCACTCGTGATTGTAATTATAAAGCCAACAAGTTTATACTATACATGTATCTTTTTTATTTATTTATTTTTTTTCTTGGCATATAATACATTACATTATCACAATGATACTATTTCACAATAATATTGACAGTATACTGTCGCACCATTATTAGCATTAAGAGCTCATTGGTATTTTCAAAAATGTCCCATTAATATCAGCACTACAGCCACATTTTTACCTAAACTACTGTTACATCAGTATAAACACTACCAGCACATTAATATCAACACCACTGTCACATCAATATCAACCCCACTTTCACATTAATATCAACGCTTTTGTTAAATTGACCACCCACAGTACTGTCACAGTAATATTAACACTACTCTTTTTTTTTTAAATATTAATAGTATTGTCAGATTAGTATCAACTTTACTGTCACATTAACAGCAACACTATTTTCACATTTATATTAACACTTCTTTAACATTTATATTAACATTTCTTTCACATTATTAT